>PITA01031608.1:0-15012 GCA_004023965.1 Spilogale gracilis
GTGACACCTCCGGGCTTTTTCCCCAGTGCCTCCCCTCCCCAGATCGTCCCCAGATAGTCCCCTCCAGCTCTCTCTCTGTTGGGGCACGGAGTTGGGGGACACCCCCCAGTGCTCAGGAAAATACTTTCCTTGTAGCAGATCTTCACTGCCTTTGGGCTGAGTAAATAAGACTCGGATCCGAATCTTGGGGGAGGAAAGTGTGGGGCACACGCAGTTTGGAAAAGCGTATTAAGTATTATAATGTAATTTTATATTTGGAAGGCAAAGGAGGAAAACTGCAGCAGCATAAGGGTAAACTCAATTCACTGACACAGGGGTCTGGCTGTTCTCCCATGTTCCGTGCGGTGACCAGAGGAAGTCATGTCACCTCTCTGTGCCTCAGTTTCTCATCATAAAACTGCGGGATCTGCCTTATATATTATTATTATAATAACATTATTATTATTATACAACATTACAGCTGATATGGGACTACCTAATAATAGCATATGTATCTTACATTGTACATTACAGTGGTTATCATTGTTAGATGGTTTAATATTCAAACAGTGCCGGGCACATATGAGTGCTCAGTAAATATTAGCTATATTATTGTTGTTGTTTTCAATATAACTTAAGTCTCAGTGTCATCTGAGCTCGTGGGAACAACTTCTGCCTTTTAGGGTTCAGTGATCCTTGCACTCAAGGGGGGGACACCTAAGGTGGGAGCAGATGGGAGCTAGAGTCTGATTTCTCTCTGTGGAGGGTTTTAGGTTTGTCAAAAGGTCTGTGGATGCAAAAGGGCTTCACCACAGTAACTCTTGGAGGACCGGGGCTCCATGCCTCTCTGGTGGCTCCCCTGACCTCTTGGCCAGCTCTGGGTTGGCCTGGGGCCTGATGGAGTGGCCACCTGTCTTCGGAGAAAATGGGAGAAGTCTGGGGGAAGGAGGGAGATTTGCACTAAGCTGAATCTATTGAATACAAAGCACTGTCCTTTATTCGGAGATTATGTCCTTCCTCCTTTCTCCTTTTTTTTTTTTCTTCCTGGTGCTAAAATGTCCTTTCTATTATCAAATGATGATGATGAGATCCAGTAGGTTTTTTTTTTCTTTCTGAACATTTGCAATCTTGGTGAGATGAAGGCTTGACAACCTTATATAATCCAAGCACATCAATGAGAGCATGATTCATTTATTCAGCCCTGTGTGTATGACCACACGGCGGTCAGAGATCTTTCACACCCAGGAACTGGGTCACATTGCTATCCTGCGTGAAGCTCTCCTATGCCTTTTTAAACTAAAAACCAATTTGTGTCCCTGGCCTCAGAGACCCTATGAAGTCTTGGCCTTGTCTAGCCCTCATCTTCCCGTCGCTGCTCTGGCCTCTGTCGTTCTTCAGATCCACCAAGTGTATCCCACCCCAGGGCCTTTGCACTGACCATCCCTTTTGCCTGGGCTGCCCTTCCTGCACCAAGCTGCAGGTCTACTCCCTTTACCTTATTCAGGTCTCTGCTTAAAGGTTTCAGAGGGGCTTCTGATGACCCTCCTATAGAAAATAGCCCCAGCCCATCTCCCTGATGGCTTTTGACTACATCATTCTGTCTCCCCCAGCATAAGTCACCCCAAATTATCGAATGCATCCATTTATTCACTGGCTGTCTGTTTCCTGTGTCAGTTGCCTGTCTTTTTCATCATGTTTCGTTGGACCTTCTGAGCCGCTAAGTCTCGCAGCACTGGGACGGGCATACATTATGCACTCAAGGCATTGTCTATGGGTTGATTCCAGCCAGGAGATGTGATTGGGAAGTCTCAAGGTTGGCTTGACGGTGGACGGGTCCCTCCTCCAAAATGATTCCAGACTGGAAGCAGAAAGGAGCAGGGTGACATGTCCAATCCAAATGCACCCCCCACCCTGTGCTCTTTCAGGCACAGATGGTCTCCTCTTCACTGCCAGCCCCTGGATAGGCACCGGGGGTTATCACAAGTGGCTGGTTGGAACAGGGAGTGGGACTGGTGGCTTGCCTTAAGCTCCTTTGCTTTCAGATCCATTCCCTGCCCTTGTCCTGCCATTTGGGGGCCGACTCTGGCAGGCCGCATTGCCAGCCTCCCGGCCAGTTGAGTTTGGCCACTAGGAGACTGGAGAGTGGGAGGGAGGGAAACGCCAAGGCATTCCCCCTGCTCTCTCTCCTATGGGCGGCTTCTGTGGTTGGTAGGCCCCTCCCCTCTGCTGCTGCAGCTCCTTCTGCAGGCCCCGGCTATAGTTCTGGTTTTTTCTGGGGACCTCCAATGCCTGGCTCCAGCCATGCCATCTTCTTCTGTCCCCCCCGATCAGGGTGGAGGCAGCTTCCAGCTCTTGCTAATTCCAGTGTCTCGTCACCGTCCCCTGTGGGACATCAGCTTCCTCAGCACCTTGCATCATTCCTACCATTGTGAACACTTCACGTGGCTTCTGACACCCTCGCTGGACCCTCCTGGAGGTGTAAGGCTGCTTTGGGCATCAGGGGAGGGGCACCTCCCACACCTGCTGGAAACCTGGAGTGGCTTCACAGAGGAGCTTCTATCCAAGCTGAGGGCTGCCCAAGCTTCGATGCTGAGGTTTCCCATTTGGAGCTTTCCCCCGAGCCCAGCCCTGTGCAGCATGGGACATTTAGCAGCTTCGAGGACCCTCTCCCACCATATATGCCAGTGTTCCCTGACACCTTAGCTGTGACAACCCAAAATATCGTCAGACGTTGCCAAATGCCCCCCTTTGGGCCAGAATGCCCCCGCGGAGAACCCTTTCCTGAAATCTGCATAGAACATCCAAACAAGTGCTTCCGAATCCTGGCTACACCCAAGAATTACCCCAAAAAGAGCAACTTAAAACCTACGGATAGCTAAGCCTCGCCCTTGACCAACAGAATCACAATCTCTGCGGAGGAGCCCTGGGGACTGGCGGGTTTAAAATCTCCCCAGTGATTCTGATGCCCCAGCGAGGTTGAGAGGCGCTGAGGCTGGAGCATGAAATGCCACGTCGACCTCACTTGTCTCCTGGTTCACAGAGAAGGAAACCTAAGCTCAGACAGCCCCAGTGTTGCTTGCAGTTAAAGTCTCCCACCAAGTGACAGGAGCTGCACAAGGCACGAACGGCCAAAACACCTTCATTCAAGCAAATACCAAACCTAAAGGGAAAAAAACGCATGCCCTACCCACAGACACCCGCATCAACACGCATCAGACAAAACGGCAATTACATTGCCCGCGGCTCCAGCCCTTTCTTAATACAGATGACAGGGACCCCAAGGGGGGCTTTCTCTCCCCCGGCAATGTCTCCATTTCCTTCAACCCATTTCATGCTCTGGAATAGCATCTGTGTCCTGCTTTCTCTCCTGGGACGGTCGCAGAGTGCCAGTGGTCTGGAGGCATCGCCAGACCTCACAGCTGCGACATTGATGGCACGGGGGTCGCGGCGATCCCCCACCTCCTCAGGTCTTGTCATCAGCGCCTGCCAGCCAGATGTCTCCGAGCGGGGACTCTTGCTCAGCCCTCCCTCCCAGAGACCTTAAAACCAGGCTTCTTGGTGGATCTGGAAGTTTCCTGGATTTGAGTCAAATGTTACCATTTCTCAAGGCACAGTTAATATGGTTATTTTGTTTCTTCAAATGGTTTCTCATCACGTACTTCTTCAGAAAGTCTTCCTGGGCTGGTTTAGGTCAAGAGCTAGGAGCAGACACAGGCGTCTGGGCTGGCCACCTGTTTTTGTAAATAAAGATTTATTGGTACATAGCCATGCCCACTTGTTTACATACTGCCTATGACTGCTTTTCAGCTCCAAGAGCAGAGCTGAGGACTTACCTGCACAGCCAGAAACGTTTATGATCTGCTCCTTTGCGGAACAGTTTAATAGACTGCTGTTTGAAGATGGTGACTCGAGGTGCAGAGGAGGTTTTTCCTTGGGAATCCTAGGTGTTGGTCCCAGACCCATCGAGTCACTGGGAAGCGTTGGGCGAGTCATGCTTATTCTTTGAGCCTGAGTTTACCTGTTTGTGAGCGAAGAGTATTTGTTCTTGCTGATTCCATCTTCAAATTGCACCCCAAATCCAGTACTTCTCTGCATCCCACTGCTGCTGTCTGGGTCTGGGTGATGGTCTTCGCCCACCAGTAGGAGAACAGCAGTTTTCTCACTGGCCTCCCTGCTCCCACCTCTAATTCCCGCGGTGCCCCTCCCCCCGCCCCCCAGACTGCCAGAGGGGTTTCTGTAAATTATCAACCAGATCCTATCACTCCCAGCTCAAACCCTCCACATCCTACTGCTTCCCACGGCTTCTAAGGACCTGCCAGGTTCACTCTCTGCTGCCTCTCCGCCCTTAACTCCTGCCACACACACTGCTTTGCTCACTATGTGCCAGCTGACACTCTTGCAAATTCATTCCTACCCCAGGGCCTTTGCCCTTGCTGTTGCCTCTGCCTGGATTGCTCTTATCCCGTCCACATGTATTCTCAATCCATTCAGGTCTCTCTTCACATTTTGCCTGCTTCCTTAGAGATACTTTCTCCAATCACCTTCAAAAATATTATTTGTAGGGGCACCTCGGTAGCTCAGAGGGTTAAGCCTCTGCCTTCAACTCAGGCCATGATCTCAGGGACATGGGATCAAGGCCCACATTGGGCTCTCCGCTCAGCAGGGAGCCTGCTTCCCCCTCTATCTCTGCCTGCTTCTTTGCCTACCTGTGATCTCTCTGTCAGATAAATAAAAATATTATTTGTTGGGGCGCCTGGGTGGCTCAGTTGGTTGAGCAACTGCCTTCAGCTCAGGGCATGATCCCAGAGTCCCGGGATCGAGCCCCGCATTGGGTTCCCTGCTCGACAGGAAGCCTGCTTCTCTCTCTCTCACTCCTCCTGCTTGTGTTCCCACTCTAGCTGTGTTTCTTTCTGTAAATAAACAAATGAAATATTTAAAAAAATTGTTTGTTTATTGCCTGTCCTCCCTCCCCCCCCCAACTAGACTGTAAACTCCACGAAGGCAGAGCCCATGTCTGTCTAGAAGGACGATCACCAAATCCTCCGAAAGGAGAACAGGTGTGCTCAAGAAATACTTGTTTGAATGAATGAAGGAATACTTACCTTGAGAGGGTTACCAGGAAGATGTAGGTAACACACGTGAAAGGTTTAGCAACCTATTTGGTATAAAACAGATGTGCAGTGGAAGGGAACTCTTACCAGTAAAAATGTCAGAGAGCTGGAGAGCTTGTCCAGCCCCTCCTCTGCATCTCTTTTGGTGGTCTTTCCCTTCCTCCCCTCCACAGCAAGGAGGCGTGAAGGATTTTCAAGTTCTCTGCCTTCCCTGCTCCCTGGATCTCTGCTTCCCAGAGGCTCGGCTGGAGGTGTTCCCATCCCTGCTCCTCTCCATCTCGCCTCCTCTCCCTGTCAGGTGTTTTGCTCATCTTGGGTTCTAATTGAGATGGCAAATTCCAGGGATAGGGCTTGCAGCCAACCCCGCCAGCTTCCCCTGCCAGAAGCAGGAGGAAGAAAACAAAACCCCAGCAACGTGGCGAGTGAACCCCTCTCTCTCCACCAGGGAAGGAGCCTCCCACCTGGCCCAGTTGGTCCATCCCACGGAGGCGAGAGCCCAGGTTGGCTGAAGGCTGGAGTCCCAGCCTTCTCTCAGCTCCCAGCCAAAAAGCACCTGACGTCCCCCTGCCACCCCCTCGGCGGCTGCGCCAAGCGAAGGGGGCAGTTTTCTGCTAAACGGAGACCAGGTGGTTCCTAAGGCAATTAGAAGCCCCTGAGCTGGCAGTGGGCATTGATGTGTGGGAGTGCCTGCTTCCCAGTTCTCTCTTCCCTGGCTTTGTTTGTTTGCTTTGGATTAGAAAGGCTTGTGCAAAACCAAGCTCTCATTTCTGTCCTATTTCCACTCCCCTGAGGCTGGGAAAGACCTGATATTTGCAAACACCGTCTCTCATGAACTGGAGAGGACCCCACACCCAAGCAGCTCATCTATAAAATGGGGGACGAATTCTTGACTTTTGTGATTTCCTTGAACACGTTTCATAAAGGTGACTTCTTATGCATTTGTACTTGAGTTACTTATGTGACAAAGATCTGGGGGTGGGGTACCCTGGGGGGGGAGCAGTAGATGCAGAGATGAAACCACCTGTTGTAGGGACGCTCGCGGTGTGTTTTTTACCGAGGATTTTACAGTGTGAGATCGCAAATGTGCATTTGAGAAGAAGCAGAGGACTAGGGAGGGTAGAATCTTCCTGGGAGTTGTTTAATAGCTGCCCAATAAAATGCTTTCTGATTAATCCAGCCAGAGTGAGTTTCTGTTGCTTCTGACCAAACATCTGATATGTCCATCACTTATTTATGCTATTCTCCAGTTATTTAAATCATTTATCCACCCATCCATCCATCCATCCATCTAATCAACTCATTTCTGTCATTCATCCATTTATTCCTTCCATAAACACTCTGCTATTTACATGCAGGCTCTGTGGTAGGTACAGAGGGAAAGTCAGAGATAAGTTAAACAAGGCACATAGTAGGTGCTCAATAAATGTTAATGGATTTCATAGGAGGGTTTCAAAACCCCTGTTAAACAGTACGACCACATATGGGTTTCCTGAGCAATCCAGGGGCAAACGGCATGATTCCTGTCAAGGTGCCTGGATGGAGGGGGAGAAGGGAAATGATAGCCATGGCAAAGAGAACATATAAACAAGGGCTAGTTTCCCCCTCTGTTTATCCTGCTGTCTCATCGCTTCCTTTCTCTCCCACAGATCCTGGAGTACTGATAAGCTACCAGCCCTCACTTCCTCCGCATTATCTGTTGGAGCATTCACTAGTCAGTGACCCAAATAGCACTCTCTTCTTCCCAATCAGGAGCTGGTTAACAGCAATGTGCAAGACTCATGATCTCAGTGGCCGATGGGTGGAAAAAGACAGCAGGGAAGCTACGCATCAGTGGCTTTTGTTCGATTCCTTGGGAAGCCAAGATGAAATCCTACAGGAAGCAGGGGTACCACCTAAGCCTATTAGTTCTCAGTTGAATATCAAGATTCCATCAGTCTTTTGGGGAAAACCATTGTCGTCTCTCCACCTCAGCAGAGGGCAGGATTCATTCATCCCAAGACCCAGAAGTACCCAGCGACCAGAAGTCAGGGCTGGAATGTCCCTAAAGGGACATGGCCCACTGGGTGGAGTAGGATGTGAACCCTGAGGCTCCAGAAGAGGGTTTTCATGACTGTGTGTGCAGGACCCTTTCTGGCCCTGAATCTCATGGGGAGAAAGTCATTTCTTTTTACATCATCTTTCACTCCTTTCAATCCTGGCCATGCAAGACTCTCAGCTAGGTCCGACTGGGTCTTTAGCACCACTCCAGAAGGAGCTGTTATTAGCCAGTCTTGACCCCTTTTCACAAGAGAGAGCAGGCTCAGGCATCAATTCCTCAGCAGACAACAAGAACTGGCTAGAATCTAACAACAGCGTCTTCTCTTTTGCTATCTATTTTCCTGGTTAACTTCTCATTATGACATGGAAGTGATTTCCCATTTAAGCTCAGCATGCGGAGTTTTCTTCCCAAATAAATTTAAGTAAAAACAGAATCAATTGAAATGAACATATTAAAATAATTGTGTTGGGTGTGCGACTCAAGAATCATGATTGTGGCATGGCGGCGTTTGAAAATGATTCAAGTAGGGGAGGTAGAAGCTCATAAATGTAAGGAGGAAAAGCTAAGATTCCTATAAGCAGTCACGATGTGCGGGGCACACTTTTAAAGTTTTAGAGACCTAAAACAGAGGACTTCCTACCATCCCCGTCGGGGGAGTAAAATTATAGCCCCATTTAACAGATGAGGAAGCAGAGCCCAGAGCGGTGAAGAAACTCGTTTCAACTCTCACAGACAGCCAATGGCAGAGACAGGACTTGAACCCAGAGGTCTGGGGTCTTAGGGACTGTGTATGCAACCATTAAGCTATACTTGTAGAAGAGGAAGGAATGACACTAGGGGATAAAACACGTTCTACATTCTATATACTCTCTGCCCCATTTTCTCTAATTGGGTTGATCCAGAACTGTAGCCATTCAGAATATAAAATAGCCCATGACACTGTTAAAACCCCAGTCTGACTGTGTCCAGCAAGATCCCATTTCATCCCCCCACGTCCCCCGTTGGTCCACACTGCTAGGCTTTCTAGTCCGCCTTGGCTCTTCCCCTTTTGCTGACCCTTGGGCTGGGCGCACTCTTGCCTAGACCCCCAAAGCCTGCAAGCCCTGCTCCCCAGACAGCCTGCCCTCTGCCCTGTCCCCCCAGGAGCAGAGTGCGTGGGATGGTGGGCCAGGTCTGGGCCGCCCCGCTGCCCTCCCGCACTTCAGACCTGCCTCTTTGTCTCTCTACCCTTGGGACAAATGTCTCATTCCCCAGGGTGTCAAGGGGAAAATTAATCACCCGGGGGAGATCAGTCAGCCTGCTGACTTGGCAGGGGAAGACAAAGAGAAATAGGGTGTCTCGCGGATTGGTTGGGTCCCCCATTAAGAGGTGGAAAAATGCTTGCTTTGCGATTACAAATGGGCAACATTTGGACCGGTGATTCCCGTCCCCGTCACCTCGGAAATTGCTGCTAATGCTGTTCTGGAGAAGGAGGCTGTCTCCTCTCCCGGTCGCTCGAGCACTGTCCTGCAGGTCAAATCCTGGCCCTCCAGCTGCCTTCAGGAGCGGCACCCAGTTTCTTCCCAGCTGGATATCCTCTCTGTTGGCCTGGCCTGTCACTCTAGAAGTGGGGCTCCAGCCAACTCTGGCACCGTACGGCGGGTGCGTAAAATCGATTCTTGAACTGCTCTATGAGAGGTGTCAACTCTAGGGGTTACGAGCTGGGATCCAGATTGGCTTAAGAGGAGCCTGAGCATATTGCTTCGTGTGCCTGTGTCTCGGTGTTCATGGGGCTAACAGAAGTCCCTACTTGTGTGGGTCTGGGCCCCTTGCCTCCGATCCTCTCCGTATTCCCTCCCAGATCTGTTGGAGCCGGGGGAGATCAGGCTCCTCTGCGTCAGCTGGGTTCCACCAATGTGAGTCGGGAGGAAGGGGAAAGCCAGGGTACTTCTTCCTCTCTCTCTCTACCTCGTGGAATTTCTGGGGTAGCAGCCTCCTGTCGTCTTGGAGGGGTCCCCAGGTGTGATTCCAGCTTCCATTCAATGATTCCATCAGAAGATTCCCGGCCACTGGGCTCTAGAAGCATCACTTCATCCCTCTGCCCTCCAGCCAGCCCAGGGGGTAGAAATTCTGGCTTGTAACCAATTCCTGGCCCTACCTTCCCCTTGCGTTCAGACTTAAAGAGGTGACTATTTACCTGCTTGATTCTGATCGATATACCATCTCACAGGGCTGTTACAGGATCGAATGAGTTTGTGGCAGTAGAATGAGTAGAGCAGGGGCGCCTGGGTGGCTCAGTCGTTAGGCAGCTGTCTTCAGCTCAGGTCATGATCCTAAGGTCCTGGGATTGAGCCCCGCATCGGGCTCCCTGCTCGGTAGGAAGCCTGCTTCTCCCTCTCCCATCCCTCTTGCTTGTGTTCCTCTCTCACTGTGTCTCTCTCTGTCAAATCAATAAAAAAAAATCTTAAAAATAAAAAAGAATGAGTAAAGCACCTTGAAAAGTGCAAGGCGCAGGATAGGTGCCGTGTAAGTGCATTTAAGTAAAATAAGAATGGCTGCTGTGTAATCACAGCAAGGTCGACATTTTGATTATTCCCAATTTACAGGTCAGCAAACTGAGGCTCAGAGAGGCTCAGGGACCTGCCAGGTCACACAGCTTACATGTGGCCGAGCCTGAATTTGAACCCAGTTCTGTTCCCCTGTATCCCTAAACTTGCATCCAGACGATACTGACTCCAGAAGCCTTTCATGCCCCCTTGTTCTGGATGGTGGCTCTGTAGGACAGACGTAATGATTAGTCCCAGGTTACAGACGAAGGAACCCAGATCTAGAGAGGTTTAGGAGCCTGTTTGTGCTAGAACCAGGACCAGAATGTGGTTCTCCGACTCCACACTGCACCATTCCCCTACTTGGGCTTACTTTTGCTCTGCTGAAAGGTGCTTCTTCCTTCTTCCAAGAGCCAGTTGAAGCCACCTCCTCCAGGAAGCCTTCCCTGATCCACAGTGGCCAGCTGCGTGCTTCTGTTCAGAATGCGGTCATGCAACTAGTTCTGACATTGCTTTCAGGGTTTCACGTGGCAGCATCTCATGACTGTCTTTAGTCTTTCCCTCGAATGTCTCGCCTTCCATCTTCAGCTTTGACATTCAAATTGTAGCGTCCACTCTGAG
This sequence comes from Spilogale gracilis, assembly GCA_004023965.1. Taxonomy (NCBI): domain Eukaryota; kingdom Metazoa; phylum Chordata; class Mammalia; order Carnivora; family Mephitidae; genus Spilogale; species Spilogale gracilis. The sequence continues at coordinate 10,275 of PITA01031608.1, forward strand.
CTGAAACTTGGCAAGCCCCCTCTTACGTCTGGCCTACCTCAGACCCCTCTGATCACCTCTTGCTGCCCCGTCTCCCAAGGGTTTCAGAGCATGGGAGTGTCTGGAACCAGATGCCTGGAACAGGGGTGGGCTGGGTCTCGAGATTCACCCCTGACAAGCTGTGTGACTTTGGGCAAGTACTACACCCCTCTGTGCCTTGCCCTACCCCTTTCCAGGGCTGTCCTGAGGCCTAAGTGAACTAGCACATGGGAAACGCTTCATCGTGCTCTGTGGCTGGTAGACCTCTCTCCATCTGCCACGTCTCTGGGTACCCAGAGACCTATTCTTGCTCGGTTAGGGTCAGTGGGGTCTGACCTTTGCCACGGCTCCACTTGGCCTGAGTGCAGAGCTGGGACTGGAGGCGTGAACCTTAGACTCCTAGTCCCGACACTCCGGCTCTCATTCCTGCTCTGCCCATGGGCTGTGTGACCTTGGGTAAGTCACTGCTCACCTGTGGGTCTCAGTAGCCTCAACTTCAAGCTGGGTTGTCTAATCTCTGTCCTCTTCTGTCTCAGGGGGCTGTGGGAACAACGAGATGAGAGGACAGTCTAAGGACTGTTATTATGAGCTTAAACCATGAACCATAGAACAGACATGAGTTAAGTACAGTTATCCCATTCTGCAGGTTGGCAAACCGAGGCTCAGAACAGCTAAGAACTTTCACAAGACTGAACATCTGGTTAACTGCCGTGCACCTGTAAGTAATATCATTACCCCAGTTAGTCCTGCCTTCCTTTCTCCCCAACTCTCTGTCTCGCTCTCTCTTTCTTAGGTGTGAAAGGTCAAAAACAGACACATCAGCGCTCTCAAAGACCTCGTGTTCTACATCATCTTTTCCTTTACTCCTCAATTCAGTTTTCGAAAACCATCTTTAAGAAAATAGAGGATCAGGGCACCTGGGTGCTCAATTGGTTGAGTGTCTGACTCTTGATTTCGGCTCAGCTCGATCTTGGTGAGATCGAGCCCTAACGTCAGGCTGTGTGCTGGGCATGGAGCCTGCTTAAATTTCTCTCTCTCCGTCTCCCTCTGCCCCTCCCCACCTGCTCAGTTGTGCGTGTGTGTGCTCTCTCTCTCTTAAAAAGAAAAAAAGAAAGAAAGGATCAACCTAGCGAAAAATGGTCTAGAGCTGCTCTAATAGATGGTGGCTCCTTACTTCTAAATGAATTAGAATTAAATAAAATTCACAGTTCAGTTCCTTAGTTGCACGAGCCCCATTCCGCGTGCTCGGGAGCCAGCTGTGGCCACAGACGGCTCCACTATCGACAGCACGCATACCGAGCATCTCCTCGTCACGCCGAACTCCCTGATAGTGCTGACATTTCGGGCAGGATAATTCTTTGTCGTGTGGGCAGCATCCCTGACCTCTATCCGTTGGATGCCAGTAGCGCTCCTCCCTAGTGGTGACAACAGAAATGTCTCCTGACATGGCCCACATGTCCCCGGGGGGAGGGGAGGTGGGGGTCAAACTTGCGGCTGGTCGGGAGCCGCTGGTTTAGATGATTAAAATAACACCCCTTTCTTGCTCAGAACTAAGGGGGAATGGTCACACTGACGCAGCAAGAGGGGTTGAAGTTTTAACAAAAAGAACTTCCTTGTTGAGGTGGTGATGAGGGGATGCCGACGTGCATCTGGGCCCAGCCGTACCTTTATTCAAAGCCCCACTCGCCTCCTTCTTGCTGGGTTCCTTTAGGTAAGTCAGTTTACCTCTCTGGGCCTCTGTTCTCAGCTGTGGCCTGAGTGTAAATGTAACAGCTCTTGCTTCACCAGGCACTGGTGAAATGAAATCAGATAATGCATTTAAAGTGTTTGGAACACAGTAGGCCCCCGGGGGAAATGTGCCCCCCCCCTGCTTATTAGAGCAAGAGCTTCTCCAGCAGAGGGGAGATCCGCTGCCACTGCTCCCAGGAGGCAGGGGACGGGAGAGATGGCCCGCTGCAAGGCCCCTCGGCCTAGAACCAGCCACACTCTATCCCTGAGCTCCAGAGGAATGCTCCGGGGGCCTCGCCCTCACGGTGGGTCCTGCTGGATGGGGGCGGGCAATGGGGGCATTCCCCATTGGGACTCGAGGAAGGTGGGAGGCTGGGGGCCCATCCATCCAGAAACATCCATCAATGCAGAGGAAGAGGCCCGGCAGCTCAATACAGGAGGGGTTGGCGAGCCGGGAGTGAGGAAAATTGATGCCTGCAGGAGACAAAAGGGAGCTGGGAGAGTGGCCCCCCGGCCAGCTCCTTCCACAGGTGATAAGATTGATGGGCAGACCAAGGAGGCAGGCTGAGTGATAGATAATTTCAAATCGGCGGTAAACACGGCTGTGGGGACTCGTAGCTTTTCTAACAAGTGTGACACCGGTGTGGAGGGGAGATGAGGTGACTGATTAGGAAACAAGACAGCCGGAGACCCTTCTGAGAGGCAGCTGGGCTTGGTGGAGCTGCCTCTGAGAGAGACAGAGAGATTCACCAGGAGCCCCAGGTAGTCGGACTCTAGAGCTCAGGGAGTAGAGAAGGCAGGTCTCCAAAACTGGCCTGAGGGGGTCATGTAAAGGGCTTCAGCCCTGGAGAGAGTGGCTGCACGAGAAGGGCAAGAACCGATCTCGCCCAAGAAGGTGCCGTGTGGCAGTCACCACGCCAAGCCATCTGTCCTTTGCAGGAGCAGCGAGAAGACACCTGGGGCCCCTGTGGATCCAGTCACTCCCATTTCACAGATGGAGAATTTTGAGGCTCTTGGAGGTTAAGTCCCTTGCTTGGGTCATTCAGCAAGATTTTTGGAAGAGGCTGATTTTGAAGTGGTGGAGCTGGGATTCAAACCCAAATTTCTAACTTGATCCAATTCTCTTCCCTTTGTGTCCCTGCTCCCAGACCGGGGGCAACTTTCTGAACTGACCGGTGAATATTTACTGAGCAAAGTCCCTTGTCATCCAGAGAGAAACATCCTTACTAATGACTGTTAATAGCCGCCACCATCCAGCGGGTACCTACTTCAATCCAGGAGCTGTACTCACCATTTAGTTGTCATGGCAACCCTGCGAGGCAGCTACTAGCAAGCCCACTTTACAGATGAAGACGATGAGGCCCCCAAGGCTTAACAATTTGCTTAACTGCACGCATTGAGTGTGTGGCAGGGCATCAGTTACATTCTAATGACTCCAAAGCCCGTGTCTTTGCAGGACTCCTGTATCATCAGCTAATGGGACATCACAAACTATCCCAAGATGCGGTGGGTTCAACACTTTATATTTCACTGCTGTGGGTGGCTGGGCTTTAGTTCCCTCCAGCTGGGCTTGCTCAGGCTGCTGAGGGCCGGTTGGCGTAAGGGGGCTACCCTAGCTCAGGTGTGGTCAGGGCACCTTGGCTAGGGACACCATCCCCACATATCTCTCACCTTCTTCCATGGACCAGTGGGCATGCCCTTCTCATGGCAAAGACAGGTGTGCAAGAGAGCAGTGGAAACATGCAAAGCCTCTTCGGAGAGTGAAGGTAAGTGAGCTGCCATGTAGGGGGGTGGGCTTCCTCCTCCTTGGGGAGTTGTAGAAACTTAGCTGATTCTTTGTGGGCTGGCTTAGGACGCAGAGCTAGAGGCTGGGGAAGGGACCATGTGACCTGGCAGTGTGTGTGTGTATTCTTATTGTCTGTCTCCTTCCATTAGTTTATAAGCACCAAAGGACAGGGATTTCTGATGTTTTGTTTATTGCTGTATACCCAGTGCCTGGCTCAGAGTAGATGTTGAGTAAATATTTGTTGAATGAGTGAATAAATGAATGAATGAATGTGTGAGTGAATTAAATTCTCACACACCCCACCAGGTAGGCACTATTATTAACAGGCTCAGAGAGTTCCTTGCCTGAGCAACATCTCTGGCTAGGAAATCGTGGGGAGTCTGATTTCACAGCCCAGGGGTTTTCCTTTACTTTAAATAGCCTCTAATTTCACAAGCAGCGTGTTGCCTGGGACAGTAGGCAAAAGGCAAGAGAAAAACATCTCACAGTTCCCACCATGATTACTTTCCGAGGGTTCAGACTGGGCCTTATCTACATGCAGAGTTCCTGTGCTTACCTATTTTGTGGTTAAATTGACTTAGGTCTCCAGCCACTTCTCCAGGAAGATAGGCGTTTGGGGCCCAGAGGTTGTGTGATGCCCTTGACTGGGATCTTCCTCCTCACTCTGCCCGCCCTGAGAAATATTGAGCTGGCTCTACCCAGGTCCCTTTGCAGGAGCAGGACATGAAGCTCTTCACAGCAGGCCCTCTGCCTGGTGCCGCAGGGCTTGGCTATGTCACGAGGAAGAATGCCCTGGAGTTCAGAGCAGCCCGACCCTGGATATGCGGCCCACGGTTGCTTGTCTGAACTCAGGTGAGCACCTACATGGGGTGCAGCTTTTGCACACAGAACTAATGTCTGGTGAGGAGAATCTTCACATTTTATCCCCTACAACATCCTGGTGGAGGAGGCATCTCCATTAGCGCATAAGATGAACCACTCTGGGCTCAGTTTCCCTCTCCCTACAATGGGAATAAAAGTACCATGTCAGAGGGCCGTGGGCTAATGCTCAGAGGGCTGAGCCCAGTGTACCTGGGCTCCTGGCTGTCCCTCAATGCCGTTGCATTCTTTTTAGGGGTACAGCCCTCAGAAGGGACTGATGGATCCTTTGCCTACTGCTGAGCCCCGCTGGAATAGGAGGTCAGGAGAGAGTCTAGCCCACGCTGG
>PITA01031609.1:0-15007 GCA_004023965.1 Spilogale gracilis
CGGCTCCATTTTTAAATCTCCCCAATGAGAGAACATACCAGAATGCAACTGCCTTCCAGCGATGTTTTCACAGTTTTACCTGCAACATACTCTACCATATTTTTTTAATTTGCAAATCTTGGCATTGATTATTAACCACCAGCTCCTTTAGACACACAGCACATCCTAGTTGGACATCTCAGTGGATCAGGTTGCAGAAGCACAGCATTGAGTCACTGAGCTGGATTAAATGAAAGAAAAGATAAGAAATGGTCTAAACAGTATAAAATGGCCTGCCAGTGTCAAGTCGCAGGACAGGTTTTAAACAGATTATTCTTCTCCCTGGAGAAGACACTTTTTTTCAGCCTACCATAACCAAGATAATATTGGTTTCACTTAAAAATATGATTGATTTAACTATTCACACACATGCAGACTAAACTTGGCATTTTTTTGATTATGAAGAGAGAAGGATTATATCCATAGAATTTCTTAAAAAGTAGATTTTTTTTTCCCCTTTAAGCATTCTTGAGTCTTAGGTTTTATGTAAAGCTTTCGTTTCCATTTGATGTTACCTTATTGTGTTATCAGAGTTGATGAGAAATGTGAAAACGTCAAATGAATAATTATTAAGTCTTCTTAATTAGAGATCAGTGATACAATACCTTGGATGCTTGATTGAGTGAGTTGAATTTGAGAATCACAATAGCAAAATAAATTGTATTTCATGGAAAGAGTTGGACAAAGAGCAGTCGCCCACTTTAATTAATTCCTTCTGTTTATCTAATTCCCTTTCATAGTTTTTGAGTGTTAGAATCATTTTGGGGGCTTCAGATAGACTGTTCAGTAAACAATGGTATGTCTGAGTTTGATTTTATGGCTCCTCAATGCAGGCAGACTCTAGAATTCCACGCTAATGCAGGCAGACTCTAGAATTCCACGCTAAGGCAGGCAGACTCTAGAATTCCACGTTAATGCAGGCAGACTCTAGAATTCCATGGTTATTTTCCTTGTAAGACAAGGGACAGGGTGTGAGAAGCTTTAAATATACACTACTATACATCTTTTATTTTGTGAAATGTTTTCTTGGTGGCTCGGCCTGTTTATTTTGGGAAGAATACTGTGGCTTGGATTAAGATGGTTCTACTTCCTGCTTCAAGAACCTAGTGTCATCCCCTGATTGAGCCAAATGGCCCCCGCCCCTCCCCCATGAGGGCAAGGCTGAGTTCAAAGGCCTCAGGAAAACATGTCACCACAAAAATAAACAAAGGCACACTTGAGAGAGTCTCTCCTTTTCTTCCTGTTGTTCATTTGTTTTCGACCATGAGCGTCTATTATTTTATGACTGTTAGAAGCAGTATTTACAGTGGTTTCTTCAGAAGCTTGTACAGAAAATGGTCAGGTTGTCCTGACACCCGCTGTTTTCCATCAGGTGGGAAGACGTCACCTTGGCAGGTGCCGCGACGATCTGGCTGGAGCCCCCGTGACGGGCTTTGGAGGGAACAGGCCAGGGCAACAGGAACGCATCTCCTTAAAGAAAAAGAGCAAAGGAGAAGGAGACACAAGATTAACGAAACAAAGAGCCGCTATCATTGGCCCCAAATCAGAAATCACGTATTTCCTGTGATTAAAATTTCTACATCTCTAGGATAGCATTTTTTTTCTTACATTTTGATAGGAAAAAAAAAAATCCATTCTCTTAGCTCCACCTGCTGAGACCTGAGAGAAGTTTGAACAGATAGACATTCTGCAAATTGCCAAAAACGTTCACAGTATCTTTTAGCTTGTGCAAAGCACTGTCAAAACACAAGTCCTCCAACTCCAATGAGACAAAGATCTGTGCTCTTGGGAGTTCCCATCAGCACAGCAAAATGAGTGATGACGGGCATTTCCAGAACGTCTGAGGCCCCAATTATGAGTTTCCTTAAAAATTTTAAAATCTTTGATTACCAGAATGAGGTATTCAGGATCATTCTTTGAGGTGCAGACATTTTATTTCCTTATTAAAACTTTGTGCTATTCAGTGGAAAGTATTTAGTAACACGTAGCCATAAATAAACCAAATCTTACGGAGACAAAGAAAAACAAAGTATTCCAGATCTTCGTAAGTTACAGTGTCGGCCAATCTCATGGAAAATTACTGGCTTCCTTTATCCCTGGCACAGCGTCTGTTAGGAATAAAAGCCCAGGCATCAACCGGCATCCTCGTGGTCCACGCATTAAATTGTTGAAGACGAACACAGCAGGTCAGAAGGGCCATAGACCTCTCCTTCCCCGAGGTGTAGGTCCAGCCCCATAGCAGAGTCTCGGTGAGCAGTTTTAAAAAGACCATAAAATGAAGGAATCCCAAGTAAGCAATGCTGAGGCTTTCTCTCCAATCGATTGAATTGTGTTTATTGATCAATAATTAAATGTTGATGTATTTCTTCATTTTGAGCTGCTTCCAGTTCATCCTCGTTTATCTAAAAGCAAGGCTTTCCTTCACAGGCAAGTCCTGGTGTGTTTTCTAGAACAGGGCTCATTTGGGGACTTGTGGTAGTGTGGGGGGATAAGGGTCAGGGCTTCAGCTCCTGAGTGTGGGGGGCACGTTCCCCCTTCTGTCCTTCCTGGAGAAGGCAGTCCTCAGGATAACTTGGGACACTAATGTGTTTCCACGGCAGGGGTTAGACAACCAAGGTCTGAGAGGGTTCCTTCCCCTCTCCCTGGCTTTCTTCCTGATGAGAAAGCAGTACTCCAGGGGCGAGGGGCGGATTACCATTAGCTGGTGGTGGCCATCTGCGGTCTCCTTTCTCTGTCGGCCTCTTCCTTTCTGCTTAGATCCATGAAAAGACCACTGTGCATCACTAAAAATCAGGCTCCCTGGTAAGGAAGGAAGTCAGGAGGGCAGGACTGTTTCTCTCTCTCTCTCTCTGTGACTCAGCGACAAAGATACACATGACACAAAAGCCAGATGTTAGCCACAGTTTACTGGCATCGCTAGTTCGGAAGGGCCAAGCAAAGATTGAAAATCGGAGGAGTTTCTCTTAGTTGAGAAGAATATAAGCCTGAATTTTGTTTTCGTAGTTTCAGGGGGAAAAAGAATTGTGGTTCCTGATTGGGAGAGCTGTCTTACGTATTGGGCATCTCTCTGCCCCTTTCCCCTGCTGTGTTTCTGTTTTGTTAGTATCATCTTTAACCACTGATGGTCTTTCAGTTCTGATGCAATAACCTCACTTGAACAGCATTTGACTGTCATGGATCTACTAAGTGGAGTATCATTTAGTTAAATTGATTATTGGTGAGTGGTGATTTTATCATCTGTCTTTAAAGCTCTATTTGAATGATGCTCTCAGAGGGGCAGTCTTAGTTTCAAGGTCAAGAGGTACCAACCACGTGGATCGGTCCTTAGGGGAAGGAATAAAAAAGGCCACTCACACTTATTAAGCACCTGCTGTGTGCCATATGACCTATTAGATGCCCCCTCGGCAGATTTTTCTTCACCAGCGGCACTTGAATAAACTTCATTATGGCACACATTTGTTCTTTTTATTTATTCATGCCTTCGGTCCTTGGAATTCTTAACAGCAAACAGAGTTTCCCAAAATACATTGGATGATATGACACATCTTTTCATCCACCTGGGTGCTATTTTTACATAGAATAAATGTCATTCCTATTATGTGAAGTGAACTAAATTTTATTTCCACCCTCTCCTTGGGAATGAGTGTCTATAGCAGGGGTCCAGGTGTATAAGGTGCAATCTGTGAAGTGACTTTACACCCTCTGTTTTGTGAAGTCAGTGCCCTCGTCATCCCAGCTACACACTACACAACCTTCTTCAGCACCATGGCCATCGGATGTGCTATAAAAAGGGGGAGCATACTGCCTTTGAAAGAAGAGAACCCAGAGCTGCTGTGGTAGACCTTGTGCTCAGACCGGACGTGGCAGATCAAAAACTCGACGGCAAGAACGGTGAATCGAGCAGAGGGATCTGTCCCTGTGGATCGCAGCCTGCGCCAGGCACGGAGCTGGGGTCTTTACCAGAATGTTCTCGAATGCTCACTTCAACCCTGAAGCAGGAAAATCCACTTTGTTTTATGGGCAAGAAACTGATCTCCCTGAGGACTTGGGGCTCAGCAGTCCTAACACTGGGGTGCACAGCAGCCTCCCCTCAAAGCCCGCAGGCTCTTTCCACAGTTAGCAGAGCGGCGCTATCACTGTGGACGAGGCAGTGGGCCTGGGTGGCCCTTGGGAACACTCTGAGAACACTGGGCTCATCTTTGCTATTTGCGTCTGGACAGATTAAGGTTCTGCCCTGCCCGCCCCTTTGGCAACGCAGTTTTGCATCCATCATCTGTGAACCCATTAAATATTTAGCTGATACTGCCTTTGAAAGTAATTGATTCCTTACCCTATCTGGCACCAAGTGATGTAGTCTTACTTTTATTTGTCCTAAGTCTGCTTCCTTCAATCAATCTAGGATCTGGAGAACTAGTCTGAGGTTACCTTATCCACTGTCTTTATAATTTCAGAGAGGTGGGTTGTTGAATTATTGAAATGTCTCTGTCAGACAAAAGAAAATATAAGCCTCTGGGCATTTATCACAATTAAACTTAAGTTATTAATATTATCATTCTGACAGTGCGAGATGGATTCTAGTAACCTCCAGACCTCCACCTACTTAGTTGGCTCAGAGTTAAAAAGGACTGACCACATATATCTGTAGTCTATGTGAAAAACTTGGAAGAGAAACAAAATCGAGCATTTCAGCCCAGGGTCAGTGGAAATTATTATAGGCTTAGAATCCAGACCCTAAGGGATATTAGGTGAATAGATGAAATAAGTCAGGCTTTGGGTCAGTAAAAATTTGAATAGACATTGGAAATGTGAGCACGGGTGCCCAGAGTATAATTTTCCAGGCTTCGTGTTGTCAGGACCACCAACACCAGTTACAACACAGGTAGTGTCAAGAATGTGAATGCGCATAAAAATTCTCAAGTAGGACTCCTTCACAGCTGCAGGAATCTGCCTGCTGTGTGTGGTCTCTCTGTACATGTCTGTCTGCATTTGCGCAGGGGCTGCTAGCCGGTCGGGGGGCTGCTGTGGGCTCGGGCCTGGACGGAACCTGCAGGCTCGGGATTGGCATGAAAGAGCTCTCCCCCTCTGTGGTTGCATGATTGGGACCTGGTCACTGAGAAGCTGGCCCCTCTGCCCATCCTTCTGAGGGGTGATAGAGAGGTACCCTCACAGCTAGATGTCGTGGGGGCAGCGGGAAAAAGCTCCTCTCTTTCCTGCGTCACCGAGGAGAGAGATGTTGCTGTAAATCTGCTTTCTCCATCTTCTGCGACATGCAGGCCACTCTGTCCATTGAGAGCAGCAAGGTAGGTGGCTGATGGGGACGGTGTTTCTAGGCTGAACCCTTCTGCTCTCTGTTCCGGTTGAAGTATGGGCAAGAGTGCATCTTCCCTGAGAGCATCTGGGGCGGCGGGGCATTCGCGGGGAATGTGAATAGGGAAAGCAAGAAGAGACTCAGCATTCTAAAGCAAGGGGAGGCTTGTCACCACATTTTATGTTCTGGAGAATATGTGACTCAATTTCCAAGGTGACCAGAGGCCCTGCTAAAAAGTAACACTCCAGTTTCAAGCAGGCCATTCATCATGTCTAGATGCGTGAGAGAAAGCACCTGCCCTTCAATCTTTCCATCGCCATGTGTGAACCTCAAGATCTGGGGCTGCCCAGGGGCCATAGATCAGTCTCCTTGCCCCCTGCCTCAGCAGAATCCAGAAAGCCACTGTTTTAAGGTGGCGAAGCCAGCAAAGGCTGTAACTTCTCCCTCCTGTGCCACAGCTGTAGATGGAGGGTAGGGACTGGTGGAGTACAGGTGAAGCTAGAGGGAAACTGCCGCCTAAGGAAGGAGAGCAAAGCTCTTTTCAGGAAGGCAGGCTTACAACACACATGCTCCACGCCCTTGCCTTGCAAAACCTTAGGGAAGGGGCATGGGCTGTGAATAAGATGTTTACAGGGAAAATTACCAACAGCCTGAAAACTCAGGTAAAACCACAAACCACATTAGTGATCATGTGTGCATGTGTGTGTCTTCTTGTGGCTGTCTTCCTGGGGTGTCCAGCACCATGTCGGAACACAGTGTGTCTGAAACATTACTGGGGAATATGTGGACAGTTTCTGATTCTGGATGGTTAGGGGCCTTTGTGGAGTCACCCCACCCCTGAATCCTTCCACTAACTAGCAGTGGGTTAGGTTAAAATATAAATGTATTGAAATGCCCAGATTTTGAGATCCCCAAAGCCCACCAGGGAGCTGAGTCCAATGCAAAAGCAAAGAGCCTTTATTCAAGCTACCTCAGGCTGTCTCCCACTCACACCAACGCAGCAGCGAGATGCAGAGAAAGAACGTGATTTTCAGAAGCACAATAGTTATATAGGGGGCGGGTGGCAATGGGCGGGGTGATGTCGTTGCTTATGCTGATTGGCCAAGCATCAGTTGCATAAGGCGGGCTAGGCCAGGGTTGGGCGATATTCGCGTGCAGTTCTTCTGGGGAGGGGTCAAGCCGGGGATTTACACGAGAAGGACCGCGCAGCACAGATGGAGTCAGTCTTTATTCTGCTCTCTCAGTATCACCCTACATTAAAAAAAAAAAAAAAAATGCAACGATTGAGATATTTGTGATTAAAAGTTATCTTTGTGCATTGCTTTAATCAGGCAGACATACAGCTGTTAGCTCTTTATTGAGGACTGTTTGTAGGAGAAAGAGAAAATTGAGGAAGGTGTTCCGAAAAAGATGTTTTAGGGAACCCAGGTGGCTCAGCCCGTTAAGCGTCTGTCTTGGGCTCAGGTCCTGATTGCATCAGGCTCCCAGCTCTGCTTCTCCCTCTCCCTCTGCCTGCCCCTGCCACCTGCTTGTGTTCTCTCTCTTGTGGTCTCTCTCTCTCTTGCTCTCAAATAAGTAAATAAATAAATCTTTAAAAATATATGTTTTAAGAGTTAAAACTGGAGGAAAGTTTCCCAAGTATAAAATTAGGAGAGAAAACCCAGTTAGAGAACTATTTTAGTAGAAAGATGGGGGGAAAAAAATCTAAGACCAAACAATTCAGTAAGTAGGTAATGCTGACATCTTAATGCCAAACTAAGTCAATCATGAGACCCCATTGTATCTAATTGCCAAATATTTTTTAAAGTGCACATAATGTCCCTTCGTGTCCAGGTTGCATGGGATTGGAAGGGTAAATTGGATCAACTTTCTGGGGGAGAAATTTGCCGATATATCAAAACCCTTGAGGGGCGCCTGGGTGGCTCAGTTGGTTAAGCGACTGCCTTCGGCTCAGGTCATGATCCTGGAGACCTGGGATCAAGTCCCACATTGGGCTCCCTGCTCGGCAGGAAGCCTGCTTCTCCCTCTCTCACTCCCCCTGCTTGTGTTCCCTCTCTGGCTGTGTTTCTCTCTGTCAAATAAATAAAATCTTTAAAACAAAACAAAACAAAACAAAAAAACCCTTGAATGAGCAGATATATTATTAAGACTTTATCCTAAGAAAATTCCAGATAGGTAACCAGAATTATGTTCATTTTTGTTATTTAAACCATTGTTTATGGTTGTGGAAAGATGGATATAATTTAAAGTTCACCAGCAGGTGTTGGGTTGTTTTTGAAGACTCTTCTGCAGCTACCGAAACCCTCATGTGCACGAAGATACCAGATGATGCGGGATACATTGACTGAACGATATTGCAAAACAACGTGTACGTTATGAATACAATTACGCAAAAATCTACACACATGATGTGTATGCTGGTTATGGACCTCTGCTTTCCTGTTTCCTTCTCAAAGTTTCTACATGATCAGAAGAGACTTTTTGGTTTTGTTCTTTTGTGTCGAGGGGAGAGGCGGATGCTAAGACTTTAACTCGGAGCCTCATGAGGTTCCCTCCACCTGTGTCACCAAAGTGTGAGACTTACAGCCAGTGTCCCAGACTACAAAGGAAGGAGTAGTCGTTTCCTGCTTTAAACAGATTTCCTCATCATTTTGAATGAGGGGGAAAAAGTAGCTTCCAGATCAAGTGCTTATAAGGTCTTATTCTAATCCCCTTTCAAAACCTTCTCATTTCGTCCTTAGCTGAGAGCCCGAGGACAAAGCAGTTCCACTCAGTATATGAAAGCTGAGATTCACATGGAATCTGCCACTGCCCAAGCAAAAGAACTCTGTTTCTGGGCAGTGATTTTGAAGTATTTTAACTTTTGTTCATGTACTGAGTGGGGAGGCCGGTGGGAGGGTGCAGAGGGACACCATGACCAGAGAAACAGTGCCTGCTAAGACAACAGCAGATGACAGTAGGTGGAGTAGCTGAACGGGCATCGTGGCCGATCCCAAGCACACGGGGCACCCGGGGCCCACTGCTCAGGGCTTCTTCACACACTTATGGGAATAAAATTCGTTTCAGTTTCTAGGATCACTGTACTGCGTTCAAGACTGCCCTTGTAGCCTTTTAATATTTATCGTTCCATCTTATTTTTCTAACAAGTAAATCATCACTACCTAGCCTCAGAAGGTTAGTGCCCTCTGCATATTTTGTGTCTCCATTTTTAGCCAAGAAAACAGGCTATTGCTCAAATATTGGTACTAAGAAAAATATCAGCATTCTAGAAAACCCTATTTATTCTGTGTGCTTTAGATATATACTAAATTTGCTATAAAAATATATATGTAAATTTACCCCATACTCTATGGATTCTAATGAAGGAGACTTTTACAAATTCTACGAGTCATATAGTTCGTAAGTCCTGTTGCAGTTAAATTCCTTAGTTTTATTTAACACATACACAGTTGGATCAAAGTCACATTTTACTGTTTTTCCTATGATTAAAAACAACAATTTACATCTCAAAGTGAGAAATGTTACCAATCTAAAGGATTTCTGCCTGTGGATCAAAGGCTATGTAACACCTTCATGTTGTGCATATCAACTGTGATTACTGGCCATTAGGAAAAAACAATTGATAAGATCCCTTCCAGAAAATAAATCCAGCCCAAGTCCAGAAACTGGTTAAAATAGTCGGCCCCTAGAGCAAAAAAGCAAATAAGCAAGTCTTTTTAATCATGACTAGTGCCAGGCTTGTTGATAACAGCCTTAGTTATGTGTGAAGGGATTGAGACACACATAGCCTGTTTCATGGGAAGAAGTTTATCTTCCATTGTGAGATGCTGCTGAGGTTCCATCACTGGCCCTTTCATCTGAAAATGAACTAGAGCAATATTCTCATTTTTTTCCTCTCAGAGAGAGAAGACTTTCAAACTTAAGTCACTGAGCAGAGAAAATGTAAGTTCTTAAAGCATCTTGTGAGAAGAGTTTCTCTGTCTATGTCACCGGGTTATTACAGCTATTACAAGGCATTATTCAAATGTGAATATTTGTCAAGCAGAGGAGATGAACAAAAATTAAAGGGTCTGTGAACTAGGGAAACCAGGAGACATTTCCCTCCACTTGCCAGGGCGCTTGAGCGTGTTTCTTCCTCTCTGTGCTCTGCTGTGCACTTCCTAACCCCCTGACTACCCTCACGACCTTGGGCTGTGACCTCAGAACCCAGACAGATCCTAATATGGCGCCACTCCCACGCTTTGGTTCCATAGACGTGACGGATGATCCCGAGTCAGCCCATGTTTCATTTCTGTGGTGGTTTCCCATCTGGCCCCCAAGAGGAGAAAACCCCCCCAAGAGCTGGGCCTCTGCCAGCAGAGCCAGTGCGCCACACGCTGTGCCCAGAGCCAGGGACTGCTGGCCCTCAGTGCAATCCTGGAAGAGGGGTGTAGGGTTTTCAGTTCATCCCCCCCTTGTTCAAGAACCCAAAGTGGTTGCCCGTTGCTCATTGTATCTAAACCAGGTCTTTTCACAGCGCTCCCATTCTAGGCACTTGACCTCTTACCGCCGCCTCCTACCTGCCTCCTGGCCAGGAAGTCAGGGATTCACTTTGCACCAGTTTGTTTTCCTGTTATTAGAACAGTGTCTTTCCATCTGATTGTTTTTAAGCCTTTTCTGCCCAACCGGAGTAAAAACACCTTGAGTACGTGGACTTCATATCTGTTTTTTTCCCCCTCTTGAGACACCTTGCACATCAAATCCCTTAAACAGAGTAGGTATCCACAAACGCTTGTTGACAGACGGACTCAGACACAGCATTTTGGTTTATTTGTTTGTTCGTGAGAAAGAGGTCAAGAGGGCTGAGCCTCTGAAAGCATTGTTTGGTTCATAGTGCAGCCACGATTTTGAAGCTCTAGCAGAAATTGCCACCCACACACGGGAAAAAGGATTTCTGTACATTTTTTTGAAAAATTGACACTGCTGCTTTCAATGCAGCCCAGCTATATTTCATGCCGGTGGCACGGCGGGAATAAAGAGAAACAGCAGAGGCCCAGAGAACGCCTCTGGTTCTTCCCCATTCCTGAATTCTCTATCAGTCCTGGCATCTGGCAAGAGAATATGACTGTGACAGCAGCTCCATGAGCATATCATGGAAGCAGGGTCGCTGCTACTATTGATTAACCCAGTCTCCCACGTCTTTGTATCTAGAGACCCAGTGGTGGTCACGGGATTTGGGGACGGTTTAGGAGCAGAGCTTACAAGGGGAGCTCAATCCGGGCAGCTCTGTCTCCAGGCCAGATTGGATCCCCTGAAGGGTGTGCTGAAATACAGATTGCACGGTCCCCCACCCCCAGTTTCTGATTCAGTGGCTCTAGGTGTGTCTTCTGTGATTTGTGTTTCTAGCACATTCCCAGAATATGAGGTCGGTGCTGATGTAGGGTTCTCACTTTGAGAACCACTGCTGGAGCAGGGAGTCCCAGTGGATTACAGGATGGCATGGGAAGACGGCGGCTCTGCCAACCATGTCCCGCATGACAAGGGTTCTGGGTCAGTTCCGGGAACACTGAACCTGGTTGGGTACCAACACGTCAACCAGCCCTGAGGGGGGGCCACGTCCACACTCACCTGCAGGCTGACCAGGAGCTGGGAAATGGTGGTGACCCCTTCTTATCATGGCCTTTTTAAGAAGGAACACTGTCCTGGAGTCCATAGTCTTTCCAGGACACGAGTGCAAGTGTGTAGGGGAATGAGGTAGGTAGGTGATGGGTATTAAGGAGGGCGTGTGTTGTAATGAGCACTGGACATTATATGCAATGAAGCATAGAACGGACACTACATCAGAAACCAATGATGTACTGTGTGCTGACTCTCATTACTAACCAAATCTTACTGATTTCTTAAATGAAAAAATTATATTACTCATATTAAAAAGTAATACATATTCACTGAGTGAAAATGATAAGATACAGACAAACAAATAAAAAAATTAAGCCAACAAATACACATAATCTGACAACCAAGAAAAGGCCATGGGACACGTGAGATATTTCAGATTGATGTAAAGGTTAGCAAGAAGACTGGATTGCTACTTCTAGTGAGTCTTCCAACCTTGCAATTCTCTAATTCAAATTATCTTTCGCTTTTGTTATCTGCTGCATTGGATTTTGTGTTACTATTGGCAACCTCTTAATATCAGTGAATGACAGGTCCCAGAGCTACTCCAGCTCCAAGAAAGCAAAAACCATAAAAACAGCTAATGTGTGTATTTTTCATAATAGGGACCCAGTACTGTGAACTGAGCAGATGCAGATCTCCTTATAACTGTGGCATTAAAGCCTTCAGCCACATTAAGGACTAGGAATGTTATCATCTGTGGTTATTAAGTGTTCAATGAAGGAATGGCAAAAAAATAATAATAATAGGCACTAAAAATGTTGTATTTGAAAGACATGTGGGCACTTGGAGGTTTACCGTGGGGATTTTCTGCACCTGAGAATGCCGGTTTCAAAGACAGAAACACTGATATGTGTCTTCAGGGTCCCAACCAGAAGAACAGGACATCTGTCTTGCTCCTGTAGTAGAAACAATAGCAGAAGTGTGACCGGCATTCTTTCAAAATGCATTTGCTTACCGCTATGTTCCTCTGAGAAATATTCCTTGGGTGTGAGGTAAAGGAGAAGATTGCCTTTATCTTTCTCAGCTTCTGGGGACCTACACTGCCTAAGTTGTTTGATTTTTAAAAAGGAATGTGCAGGCAGTCCTCCATGAAAATGTTACAGCAAGGGCTGACCTCTCTTTCTCCCCTGCTCCTTAGTATCCAAGATTCGCTGTGGCCACAGGCATTGGTCACTGTTGCAATGCCAGATCTCTGTGTATCAACTCTGGTCAAGGCACAGATGGACCACTGCGCTGTAAGCCCGGTGTGTCCTTCGAAGGGCAGAACCCGAGTGCTGGGAACAAGTGAGCGCGAGCAGGATAGTGGCGGGCAGTGAGGCTCTGGGAGGAATAGTTGAAAACGTTTATCACCTTAGCCCAGGGAAGAGCAGATCAGGTGAGAACATGGGAGAATCTGTGATATTTGAAGCCTTATCCAGAAAAAGAGGGAGTAGAAACCAAGTGTCTTATTTCTTACAGAAGAACTTAGTTCATCTGGAAGGACATTTAATAAGCAACTGATTTATATTCCAAATGAGCACACATCTCCGAATTCGTACCGCTGAGAAATGGATCGGGTCTTCTAGGGAAATTATAAGCTCCTGGTCGCCTAGAGGCGTTTTTAGTTGGAATGGACATGTTTCAGAAATGTCATAAAACAGATTGAACCCTGGATGAAAACTTGTCATCCATGTTCTTTAACTGTTGCTAAGAGCTAAGGCTTTGTGCTGCGGAATCAATACAACACGGTCCTAACCCAGCTTCCTATACCCGGATTCATCCAAGTCGTCCTGTTGCTATTAGAATGATCTCTTCACCAGGGATCCAATGTTCACAGCTGTGTCAGATATCAGAGGCCGCTCCGTACTGCTGGTGCAGGTGGCATCCACCGACCTGCCAGTGGTCCCCTCCCTTTCAACAGCTGCTCCCTGCTGCCTCTCCCCGCAGCATCTGCCCTCCACATTTCTCCTTTCTACCACTCTGAGGTTGTTAATCACTGGGCAGAACTCATATCCCCAAGGAAGCAGACCCCATCTCTTTTCCACTTGTGTCAACTCCTCTCCTCTGTCCGCTTCTGTATACAGATACAGATCTTAGAAGATGGAAACAGACACACACAGACGGAGGGATGGAGGGAGACAGGTGACTTGACTTCCTTCTCTGTTTCTGTTCTTAAAACACATCGCAGAAGATGGGTTTTTCAGTGTCCTATCTTATTTATCTTTTGGATGATAGGAATTAGAAATATTCTTTCCCCATATCTACTGCTGGGTGAAATTAAGCCCCTTCTTAGAAAGGAAAGGCCAGGAAAGGAGAGGAGGGGTGGGGAGGAGAGGAAAGGAAACATCTCTGTGACAGTGGAAAGCAAGAAAACTACTATTTTGTTGTCTGATTCATGTGAATGAAGCCAGGCTGTCCGAAGCTGGTTTGGGCCTGCGGCACACTTGCCTATTGTGGGCGCATAGAGGGCGTGCTGCAGTTAGGGCCGGACAAAAGTCTAGAAGATACATTGTTTTCAGGATGTTTAAGTTCTTGTAGAACAGTGAACTCTGTCTCTCTCTTTCTCTCTCTCCTGCGCACACAAGCGCACACACCCCACACGCCTAAATACTAAGTTTAACTCAGAAAATACCAAGCATAAGAAGCAAAAATGCGTAGCTATTGTTTTATCTTTAAAAGTGAGACAAGAGCTAGTTTTTGTTTTGTTTTCTTTCGTTTTATTTTTAGAACGAAGAAATTGAACAATTGACCAAATTTCATGGGGAATTTTCCTTTCTTTCAAGTGTTTAGATTCAAATCATCCTAATACATGTCATCTTTAGTTGTAAAATATTTGCAAACAAATGCTCTGAGCTGGGTTGTACTTAATCATGGAGCCGTTTACTCAGGAGCCCACACATTTCATTATTGAAATCTAATAATCTCCACCAAGTATTGACTGCTTAGTGAGAGTGAGAATTTTACTTAGAAGGAATAATTTTTCTAATATATTTTCTATAGCATCATTTATTCATATTGCACTTTATTCCAAAGAAGTTTAGGTGTCTTGGAAATTTTTGGCTTTTAGAATGATTTTTTTAATCCACCCTTAAGCATTATCTTAGATGTTTTACATACAGAATTGTTATAAAAGGCTTAATACTTAAGGCATGGAAATCCTGAGAATTATTTTAAGAAAAACATTTGGTATTTAATGGAGCCAGCAAATCAAATACAATAAATTAAAAGAAATAACAGGAGAAATGTCTGGGTTTTTGTGTTAAGAATTTTACAGTCTGTGGTCTTCATTCGAATTATTGAGTCGTGTGGTTTGTCTCGTGATTTAACGGTAATTGAATTAAACGCATGCCTTATTGGCCCACAATTTTCCTCTTAAAAGGCAGCCTTTGCCCACTTAGAGCAGAGATGAACATTTCACCCTGAGAGCTTAGTTTAGCATCACAGTTTCAACGTGCAGCATTTGCACACATCTTGGTACGTTACAAAGTAAGTATTCTGAGGGGAGAAACAAAGACTATATTCTCTGGGGGAAAAGAAAGCTGCAGTCATTTAAAATTAATTAAAATAATTAGTTGATTCTAGTAGATTCACGTGAGAGCAGAAATAAACGATATAGCCTGACAACTTAAATGCCAGTTGTTTTCATTTCACAATAGTTAAAACTGTATTGCCAGTTTAAGGGAGAAACTTGACTATTCGTAGAAAGCGGTAGATACACAGCACAATGGCGGTGGCAGGATCACCTTTGCCTCAAGAGTATATTGATCAGTGTTTTATGTTTAAACCCTATTATTAGTGCTTGCAGTATTGTTTTTTTTTTTTTTTTAAATTTTTTTTTTTTTTATTGTTACTAAATTTTTTTTTCCAGTGTTTCAAGATTCATTCCCCATTCCCCACACCCAGTGCTCCCCGCTTTAGGTGTCCCCAGTACCCACCACCAGGCTCTCCCATCCCTCCACCCCCCTCCCTCCAAGTCCCTCAGTTTGTTTCTGTGTTCAAAGTCTCTGTTGTTTCGTTTCCCTC
>PITA01031610.1:0-15212 GCA_004023965.1 Spilogale gracilis
TCCTCCTCTCTCTCTGCCTGCCTCTCTGCCTACTTGTGATCTCTCTGTCAAAAAAAAAAAAAAAAAGAAGGAAGGGAAGGAGGGAGGAAAGGAAGAAAGAAGGGGGTGGAAGGGATAAAAGAAGGAAGGAAGGAAGGAATTAACTAACTAGTTGTGAACTAAGGGATGAATAATAAGTTCACAGGCACCTAAAAGTAAAGGAGTCCCTTAGTAAATGGAAGAGCTTTTGCCCCTGTAGTGAACACCACAGGTGTTCGACCTCTCTTCCAGAGTGCGCCTCCGTCCCCCGGCTGCTGACACTAGGGGCTGCTGACCACTCAGAGCTGAGTCCCTCCCTCCACATTGTCTTGGCACTGGCTTGTGCCAGTTCCTGGGAACTGTCTCGACTAACTTTGCCCCACCCCCTCCACCTCCTGCCCCCATGCTTTGGTCCCAGGTAGCAACAACTCCTGTCTGGCTGATGTGCTTCTGAGGGGCCACCCTGTTCCAGAGCTCGCTGTGAACTGGCCGAGGGCTTGGTCTCCATGCAGGGTGGCTCGACTTGTCATTCTGCCTAATCCTGCCCCCCCCGCCGCCATCCCTCACCTGTCTGCTCCCAAAGAGTTTCCAGAGATTGTTTCCGAGGCACTTATCCCCATTTCCCCAATGACTCCACTGTCTGATGACTCCCATTCCCTCTAGTCTACTTCATCACTGTGTGCTATGGATTCTACCTCCTGGGTATCTCATAATTCTAGTTCCTTCTCTCCACATCCCTCACCAGATCCAATGCTTAGCCCATCGCTTCAGTTCCTTTTCCCTAACTCATCTTCATGCCTCCAATCTGGCCAAGTTCCAATACATTCTCCAGGAAACTTTCTAAGGATCTCATGTTGCCACCCCTCTGCTCAAACCTTTCCATTTCTCTCCATTGTCCATAGAATAAGGTCCAGGCTGTGTAATGGAACGCCTTTGCCTGTCCACATCCCTTGTCCATCCCTTCTCCATTCTAAGGTGCAGCCTCCTAGAACTTTCTTTATTTGAATGAGACCTAATTGCTCTCATCATCAGGCCTTCACCCAGCTGTTTCCTCCTTCTGGGAAATCTCCCACCCTTCCCCAACCTCCTTTGTCTAATTGTCATATGCTATCTTTAGGCCTAATTTATGTCTCTCACTTGGAGAAGTCCTCCCTGACCTCTCCCCCCACACACAAGCTGAGACTGGGTGTCCCCTAAATTGTCCTTTTCACATAATATTTGATATGTATTTGGTTCTCTCTATGAAATAAGAAACTTGTGAGATCAGGCACAATGATACTTTGGCTCACTGAGATCTCCCCAATGTAACCACGCACAGAAAGACACTTAAAAATTAGGAGTTGAGAACATCAAGATTAATTAAACACCAGTGGGATTGTTGATTTTTTTTTAATGACATTTGAAATAAGAGACCATCAAGTACTTTAGAATTTTCACGAAACTTAATGATACATTTATTTTTGGCCAAAAGACCCAAAGTCACATCTCACTAGAGAAACATTGGCTATTCCTGGAAAAGTAGAAAGTACAAACAAATGTTGAAAGATGAAAATAATAACCAGAAAATATGACTGCAAAGTAAAATACATTCATTTGTCAGCAAACAGTTGGAAGACGCTTAGAAAATATTGCTGTAGATTTGAAGAAACACGTATTAGAATAAATTACACAGTGGGGGAGGACTGCCCTACTACTGAAAGAAAAGTACAGCTATTTCTAACATGCCGCTGCCTAGGGTATATGTTTGATCCTGTTCCAAGGAGTACATTTCTGAAAAAACTTATTATGAACCACTCAATAAAAAGTTTAGCAGAGAAGGGATATTCTCAACAATAAATTATTTCTTTAGCCAAAATAACATGTACCTATAATTTTTTAAGGTCTATTTTTTTTTCTTAGTACTCTCTACACCCAACATGGGGCTCGAACTCACAATCCCGAGATCCAGAGTTACAAACTCTTCCAATTGCACCAACCAGGCACCCCATGTATATAACTTTCTTAACTGTGTAACAACAACTAAAAAAGCTGCTTCTCTACAGGAATTTAAAATTCCGGGATTAAATTACAAAAAGTCCAACACACAAAATTTACCACTGAATCATTCATCGATGAGCTACCGAAGTCAAGAATTCAAGTCAGCAGTTTATAGATTGCTGCTGTCAGGGAGGAAGAATTCCCTCTACTCTTCAAGATCCTTCTCACTGGACTAAGAATAAAAATGACATGAGACAGATTAACAGGGGAAAATCAAATTTAAAAGCATACATAAGGAGAATCCACCCAGACTTGGGAATTCTCAACAGTGAACCAAAAAGATGCTTAATAGGAGCTAATGAGAGAGGGTAGAGTCTGAGGATACAAAGGGGAGAAAAGACCATTAATCGGAAATGAAGAGTAGAAGTCTGGAAAACAAAGGTTGCTCTGTTATGCAGATAAATTTCTTTGGTAAAGAGGAATCTCTTTAATACCTCTCTTCCTGCAAGGTAGATGAGGGGGAGGTAAAGAGCTTTTTCTGACTCTGATGGGTTTGGATTGCTTTTATTTATTTATTTTTTTTTTAAAAGATTTTTTATTTATTCGACAGAGAGAAACACAGCCAGAGAGGGAACACAAGCAGGGGGAGTGAGAGAGGGAGAAGCAGGCTTCCCGCCGAGCAGGGAGCCCGACGTGGGACTCGATCCCAGGTCTCCGGGATCATGACCTGAGCCGAAGGCAGTCGCTCAACCAACTGAGCCACCCAGGCGCCCCTTGGATTGCTTTTAAATTGAAATAATGTTCAAGCCAATGTGGCCCATCTTAGGGTAGCCAGTCCTTGTTTAGTTAATTTCATTTTTAAAAGGGGTAAGAAGGACTTTACAATGCTCCCTTTGCAAGGGACTCAACTGCTATTTGATTTTTTTTTTAAGGTATTTACTTGACCGAGAGAGAGCACAAGCAGGTGAAGTGGCAGGCAGAGGGAGAGGGAGAAGCAGGCTTCCCTCTGAGAAGGAGCCTGATGTGGGGCTCAATCCCAGGACTCCGGGATCATGACCCAAGCAGAAGGCAGACGCTTAACCTACTGAGCTGCCTAGACGCCCCTCTACTCATCTTTGAAAGAGAATGCATGACTATTGGAGTATTTTGTATCACACAGTAGTTCGCCGCTTATGGTAAAGAACTTTAAGATGAGTTATTCACTGTCCTTTTAAAAAGACGAGTTTCAGGGGCGCCTGGGTGGTTCACTTGGTTGGGCAACTGCCTTTGGCTCAGGTCATGATCCTGGAGACCTGGGATGGAGCCCCACATCGGGCTTTCTGCTCGGCGGGAAGCCTGCTTCTCCCTCTCTCACTCCCCCTGCTTGTGTTCCCTCTCTGGCTGTGTTTCTCTCTGTCAAATAAATAAAATCTTAAAAAAAAAAAAAAAAAAAGACGAGTTTCAGGGCACCTGGGTGGCTCAGTGGGTTAAAGCCTCTGCCTTCAGCTCAGGTCATGATCTCAGGGTCCTGGGATCGAGGCCCCTGTCAGGCTCTCTGCTTGGCAGGGAGCCTGCTTCCTCCTCTCTGCCTGACTCTCTGCCTACTTGTGATCTCTCTCTCTGTCAAATAAATAAATAAATAAAATCTTAAAAAAAAAAAAAAAAGACGAGTTTCAAATTTGCTGATCTTTGGTAAAAGCTATCTATGTTATCAGGCAGAAGTATTTGTTAGAACAAAAAACATTTAATCTGTCACTTAAAGGGAAAGAGAACATTTTAACCATGAAAAAGTGATTGCTTTCAGGAAGAAACTCATGCTATGGAGAGAGCATTTAAGAAACATGTTTAGAAATCACTCATAGTTGGATGCTAAAAATTATGGATGAGTACTACCTTTTTAAAATTTTTTTCCTTTTCTCTTTTTAAATATTTCATCATATATATCTTTTTTCCCCAAGATTTTATTAATTCACTTGACAGAGAGCGAGAGAGAGAGCACAAGTAAGTAGAGTGGCAGGCAGAGGGAGAGAGAGAAGCAGACTCTCTGCTGAGTGGGGAGCCTGATGCAGGGGCTTGATCCCAGGACCCCAGAACCATGACCTGAGCTGAAGGCAGATGCATAACATCTGAGCCACCAGGGCGCCCCTGAGTACTACCTTTGACAGCTATCAGATATGCACACTTAAAATGTCATAAACAATTTTCTAAACCATTAACAACAGTTCCCCGATGAAGAGTTTCAGCATGCTTGGGTTTATTTATTTAAAATATAAAGCAAATGTAACGTCTTCCAATTTACATTGCAGGAAAAACGGACCAACTTTGAGAAACAGGGATTCATCAACTAAATTTCAACTAAATGTTTTGCTTAATTGGTAGGTGGACTTGAAAAACAAGCATTATCGGGCACCTGGCTGGTTCAGTCGGTAAGACATGTGACTCCTGATCTCAGGGTTGTGAGTTCAAGCCCCATGTTGGGTGTAGAGATTACTTTAAAACCAGGAAGGAAGGGAGGCAAAGAAGGAAGGAAGAAGGAGCATTATTATTAAGTATATAGTGAAAATAATTGATCTCTTCCCATTGTTCGTAACTTTCTGAAGTGTCTTTTCCCAGTAGGACAGCATTGAAAACAACTAAGGTTGAAACAAACTGAATTTAGGGCACCTGGGTGGCTCAGAGGGTTAAGCCTCCGCCTTCAGCTCAGGTCATGATCTCAGGGTCCTGGGATGGAGGCCCACATCGGGCTCTCTGCTTGGTGGGAAGCCTGCTTCCTCCTCTCTCTCTGCCTGCCTCTCTGCCTACTTGTGATCAATCTCTCTGTCAAATACATAAATAAAATCTTTGGGAAAAAAAAAGAAAAAAACGGAATTTAGAACAAGATCTTCAACTTGCTTTATCATAATACTTTATTCCAAGATTTCCAAAAAAGAAGCAAGTTCGATATTCAGAATTCTAATGAGAGCAAAATACTTCATAATGCTATTAAGGAAAAGTAAAATTTTTAAAGATTTTATTTATTTGAGGGCGCCTGGGTGGCTCAGTGGGTTAATGCCTCTGCTTTCAGCTCAAGTCATGATCTCAGGGTCCTCGGATCAAGGCCCGCATCGGGCTACGCTCAGCAGGGAGCCTGCTTCCTCCTCTCTCTCTGCCTGCCTCTCTGCCTACTTGTGATCTCTCTCTCTGTCAAATAAATAAATAAAATCTTTAAAAAAAAAAAAAGATTTTATTTATTTGAGAGAGAGAGAGCAAGAAGGAGCCAGAGGTGGGGCGGGGCAGAGGGAGAAGGAGAAGCAGACTCCCAGCTGAGTGGGGAACCTGACCAGGGGCTTGATCCCAGGACTCTGAGACTGTGATCTGAGCTACCCAGATGCCCCTAAAGACAAGCAAATTTCAATGACATTGTTTGGTTCATCGTAATTTCAACCTTCTTTCACTTCTATTTTTGTGTATAATTTGTAGCGTAATGACATATTATAGTGCTCCCTGTTTTGTTTTTTTGTTTGTTTTTTTAAATTTTTTTTAAAGATTTTATTTATTTGACAGAGAGAAACACAGCCAGAGAGGGAACACAAGCAGGGTGAGTGAGAGAGGGAGACGCAGGCCTCCCGCCAAGCAGGGAGCCCGATGTGGGACTCAATCCCGGGTCTCCAGGATCATGACCCGAGCCGAAGGCAGTCGCTCAACCAACTGAGCCACCCAGGCGCCCCAAGTGCTCCCCGTTTTGAATTTATAAATGAACATATGGGGGCACCTGGGTGGCTCAGTGAGTTAAGCCTCTGCCTTTGGCTCAGGTGATGATCTCAGGGTCCTGGGATCAAGTTCAGCATTGGGCTCTCTGCTCAGCAGGGAGCCTGCTTCTCCCCCCTCCTCTGTGCCTACCTCTCTATGTCAAATAAATAATAAAATCTTTTTTTTTTTTAAAGATTTTATTATTTATTTGACAGCGAGAAACACAGCGAGAGAGGGAACACAAGCAGGAGGAGTGAGAAAGGGAGAAGCAGACTTCCCGCCGAGCAGGGAGCCCGATGTGGGACTCGATCCCGGGTCTCCGGGATCATGACCTGAGCCGAAGGCAGTGGCTTAACCAACTGAGCCACCCAGGCGTCCCAATAAAATCTTTTTTAAGATATTTTATTTATTTATTTATTTGAGAGAGAGAGAGAGTGAGAGAGCATAAGAGGGGAGAAGGTCAAAGGGAGAAGCAAACTCCCTGCAGAGCTGGAAGCCTGATTCGGGACTCGATCCTGGGACTCCAGGATCATCACCTGAGCTGAAGGCAGTGGCTTAACCAACTGAGCCACCCAGGTGCCCCAATAAATAAAATCTTTATAAAAAACCTGAACATACGGGTGTGACTGAGCCAGAGAGTTCAAAAACTGTCCCTGAGTGCACAAGTTCAATGTTTGCTGGCCACAGGGCAACGCGTCCTCCTTACTGTCACTGCACTGACTGTCTAGACTTGAGGAAACAAAATGCATGTGGTGCTGAATGAACTCAGTGCAAGCATCAGATAAATAACATCATCACACTCTTTGAGTTTCCATCTCAGCCTCTGACCGAATGTAAAAGCTGCCTGGACCTGTCCCTCACAGTTTCTAAGAGCCTCCCTTTCTGACTGCACCTCTCCCCTGATCCTTCTCCCATCTTGACCATACAGCCTTGTCAAAGTTGTTCCCACAACCAGGGAAGCTATGTAAGGCACTAGACCCGGCATCCAGAGCTCATGATCTCTGCAGAAAGGGCAGTAAAAAACCCCCTCCAGGTGCCATCATCTGCCTAGATTCTTTTTTTTTTTTAAAGATTTTATTTATTTGACAGAGAGAAACACAGCCAGAGAGGGAATACAAGCAGGGGGAGTGAGAGAGAGAGAAGCAGGCTTCCCGTCGAGCGTCGAGCAGGGAGCCTGATGTGGGACTCGATCCCGGGTCTCCGGGATCACGACCTGAGCGGAAGGCAGTCGCCCAACCAACTGAGCCACCCGGGCGCCCAAATAGGGATTTTTTTAAAACAAAGATTTTATTTATTTATCTGACACAGAGAGAGAGAGCATAAATACTGGCAGGTAAAGGGAGAGAAAAAGCAGGCTCCCCACTGAGCAGGGAGCCCAATGCAGAACTCCATTCCAGGACCCTGGGATCATGACTTGAGCCAAAGGCAGACGCTTAACTGACTGAGCCACCCAGGAGCCCTAAATATGGATTTTTTAAAAAAGATTTTATTTATTTATTTGACAGAGAGAGAGATCACAAATAGGCAGAGAGGCAGGCAGAGAACAGAGAAGCAGGCTCCCCACCGAGCAGAGAGCCCTATGTGGAACTCAATCCCAAGACCCTGAGATCATGGCCTGAGCCGAAGTCAGAGGCTTAACCCTTTGAGCCACCCAGGCATCCCATATATGTATTTTTTCAAGATTTTTTCTTTCAGTTTTTCTTTTTCTTTTTTAATTAAATTATTTGTTTTAGAGAGAATGAACATGAGGGGAGGGGCAGAAGGAGAGGGAGAGAGAACTTCAGACTGGGCACTGAGTGGAGCCCAAGGTGGGGCTCAATCGTATAACCCTGAGATCACCACCTGAGCAGAAACTGAGTCAGGTGCTTAAATGACTGCCCCACCCAGGCGCCTCAGTTTCGTTGGTTGGTTGGTTTTTTAAAGTAAGCTTTACACCCGATGTGGGATTTGAACTCATGAGACTGAGTCACAAGCTCTACAGACTGAGCAGACCAGGTGTACCTGACCTCTCCTTTTCTAAATCTGCACCTGTTAGGTAAACACATTTGCACTCAGGGTTTCAAGTCTCTACGCTGATGTTCCTCAAATCTTATTAGCACTCATCTCTCCTCTAACTCCAGATCACAATAAATTGCTCAGTAGATT
This sequence comes from Spilogale gracilis, assembly GCA_004023965.1. Taxonomy (NCBI): domain Eukaryota; kingdom Metazoa; phylum Chordata; class Mammalia; order Carnivora; family Mephitidae; genus Spilogale; species Spilogale gracilis. Next base: position 7,849 of record PITA01031610.1, read on the forward strand.
AGAGAAATCAATGACAACCATTTCCAACTCTGGAGGTCCAAAAATGGGCCTCCCCCTCTTCCTTCCTGTGAGGCCTGCATGTGACTCAATGAACCACACCCACTTCTCCATCCCTTGTCATATTACGCGCCTTCCTCCACATCCCAGAGAGTGGGCGGGTTCTTCCCACAGCCTTCAGGGCATCCGTTCTGTTTCTGTCTACCCTGATGCCTGATTTTAAGCAGTTGTCTATCACCTGGTCTCTTACGGACATGCCACTAATCACTATCCTCTTTTTCTCTCCAATAGCCCTTAAGCAACCAGTTTATCACAGTAAATGCAGAACAACCTTGTTATTCCTTTCCTCTAAAAGGAAAAGGTCTCTCCTGTCAGATGCTGGCTCCCCAAACATGACCAACATAACTTGCTGACAAGGTAAAGCCAAATTCAGGGCTTACCATGGCAAGTAAGGGAGAACAACACCTAGAAAGCTTGGGCAGTATCTGGGGGTGGGATGTCAGGTCAGAGTTTATAGATAACTGGAAGTGTGGCTTCAGGTGGGTCACTCAAGGCAGGAATTTGGCCAAGAGAGCAAGGAGAGGGATTTGAAGAATTTTAGAGCACAAATGCTTCTGTCCTTTCCATTGAAAAGCAGATGAGTCTTTGAAGAATTTCCTTCAAGAAATAATCAACTGTTGGCTTGGACAAGAGAGTTCTGGAAGAAGAAAGAAATGCTAATTAAGGGAATGAAATAGCCAAGTAATGTTAATGCAGATATCAAGGTGTAGCTTTAAGTTCTCAATGTACTGCTTGGGGTCAAAAATAGCCAGTTGTTCCTTCTGGTGAAGGAAGGGCAGGTGACCAGATAGGAAAGAGAACATGAGTAGAAGTGTCCCTGGAATCTACTAAAGAATAAAGCATTTGGATAAGTAAGAAAAATCTCAGTAAAGAAGTTTGATCATTTTAGGGGCACCTGGGTGGCTCAGTTCCCCCCTCAGAAGTGGGGAACCCTGCTTCTCCCTCTCTCACTCTCCCTGCCTGTGTTCCCTCTCTAGCTGTGTTTCTCTCTGTCAGATAAATAAATAAAGCCTTTTTTTAAAAAAAAGTATGATGGTTTTATCCTTGGCAAATCCAGAGTCTTGCCATAAAAAGGGGCAGATCTTTTTTTTAAAAAGATTTTATTTATTTATTCAACAGAGGGAGAGATCACATGTAGGCAGAGAGAACAGAGGAAGCAAGCTCCCTGCTGAGCAGAGAGCCCAGTGTGGGCCTTGATCCCAGAACCCTGAGATCATGACATGAGCCAAAGGCAGAGGCTTTAACCCACTGAGCCACCCAGGCACCTCCCCCCTTTTTTAAGATTTTATTTATTTATTTGACAGAGAGAAAGAGACAGTGAGAGAGGAAACACAAGCACAGGGAGTGGGAGAGGAAGGAGCAGACTCCTTGCTGAGCAGGGAGCCAGATGGGGGCTCGATCCCATGATTCTGGAATCAAGACCTGAGCTGAAGGCAGACACTTAACGACTGAGCCACGCAGGTGCCCCAGAGGGGCAGATCTTGCTCTCCGTAAATCCAAGATGATCACAGGACACCTGCATGATCAGGTAAGTAGGATCTGAGGGACACACTGGGCAGATCTGGGAAAAGAAGTGTGTTTTAACATTTAGTCTTTTAACTTCTATATTATTTATTTATTTTAAATTTTTATTTTATTTAAAGATTTTACTTGAAAAAGAAGATTTTATTTGAGAGAGAGAGAGAACATGAGAGGGGAGAAGGTCAGAGGGAGAAGCAGACTCCCTGTGGAGCTGGGAGCCCGATGCAGGACTTGATCCTGGGACTCTAGGATCATGGCCTGCGCCGAAGGTGGTTGCTTAACCAACTGAACCACCCAGGCACCTTATTTTATTTTTTAAAGATTTTTATTTATTTATGATAGAGACAGCAAGAGAGGGAACACAAGCACAGGTGACCTGGAGAGGGAGAAGCAGGCTCCCCACTGAGCAGGGAGCCTGATATGGGGCTCGATCCCAGGTCCCTGGGATCATGACCTGAGCCAAAGACAAACACTTAACAACTGAGTCACCCAGGCGCTCCTGTATTATTTCTTTAAAGATTTTTTTTTCTTTTTAGGGGCACCTGGGTGGCTCAGTCAGTTGGGCATCTGCTTTCTGGTTCAGGTCATGATCCCAGGGTCCTGGGATCAAGCCCTAAATCAGGCTCCCTGCTCAGTTGGGAGCCTATTTCTCCCTCTCAGTCACCTCCTGCCTTCTCTCTCCTTCCGTTAAAGAAATAGTCTTTAAAAAAACTTTTTTTTAAAATTTAAGTTATCTCTACACCCAACACGGGGCTTGAACTGACAACTGAAAGATCAAGAGTCACACACTCCACCAACTGAGCCAGCCAGGCACCCCTTCTAACCTCTGTCTTATGTTAAAATATTTCTGTTGTTTCTGCTAGGAAACTTGTCAAGAGAAGAAAAAAAAAAAACCACCTTTTTAAATTACTGTTCATAGCAAAGATGTGAATAAGCACTTAGAATTAAATAGCAAAAGCCCATGAACAAATAGAAGCCCAGGGAAGGCCTCCCTTTGTCCTAGAGCTGTGGCTCTCTAGGTAGCATTTGGAAAACCATCCTTCTTCTGTTACCCAGGGCACCTTCCGGCAGCGGAGGCTATAGTGCCGAAGCACCTGTGCCAATGTAGAAACAACAGGGGCACTCAGCCTCATGCCAGACTCCGATGCTGCAGGATGGGATTTAACGCAGCCCTTCCATCAGAGGACTAGCCTGCCTTTAGAGACCCCAGCAGGACTCTCCGACACAGAGCGGCATACCTAGCATCCGGTTGCAAACGTCCCCTTCCAGCTGTGCCCAGCCTGGAGCTTTGAGGCTGAATTCCATCCTCAGGCCATAATCAACGATCCCCCATACTGCCTTGCCTCATTCCCACTCTTTGTTTTTTTCCACCCAACCACTTGGACTTCGAGAGGCATTATGGCAGAATTACCAAATGAGCGGGTAACGCAACTTCCAGTTATTAAGTGCCTGCTGGTGCAGAGCCCAAGTCTTGGAGCTAGAAGTGGATCTCAGAGCCTCTGCAGTACAGCTCCTGCTCCCGGGAGGCTCCTTCCACTGATGCTTACCTGCCTGGCCCCCCTCCCCCTCCCCTCTCAGCTCAGTTGTCGCCTTGTCACAGGGGGTTTTCTGACCACCCTAATTAAAAGGGCACCCTCACATCTCCTTAAATCTCCAGCTGCCGTTGACTCTGCTCTATTTGCCCTGTAGCATTATCACCACCTGGCTGTATTTTTTAAGATTGCTGATAAAATACGTGCCATCTTCAGAACCTACTTATACTAAAAAATCATTCATCCTTCATCGAAAATAAGGGTGTCTTGTAGTCTTCTTTGCGGAATCTGAAAGCCCTGCTTATGTTGCCTCTCTCCCTCCCACTCCAGTAGAAACTGTGTGAGGCCGAGATTTGATCTTTTGGATTTGCTGCTTTAAACCTCCAACCTCCAGCCTTCTGGGGCCTCGTTGGGCTTAGCTCAAAGTAGGCACTCATAAGAGCTATGGAAGGAAGGAAGCACAAAGCGCTACAGGACCGAGGACTTAGTGCTAACAAGGCAAAGCATGCCACATTCCCATCTGGCTTCTGCTGTCTCCTTGGAAAATTTTCAATTGTAACGGGGATTCCAAGGATGTAAACGTTTGCTTTTGGGTCCAGATACTGGATTAAGACCAGCAGTACATACCAACCTGCCAGACCCCAGGCAAAGGACAGCTTACAAATCCTACTGACACGAATCTAAATTGAGCCATAAATGTGGCAGTAAAAACAGAATCCTTTTTTTTTTTTTAAACACACCCCCTCCCAATCCCTCTTGCCAACCATCCCCCACGGACAATCACCGGATTTCCTTTCCCAACTGTTTTCACTCTGTAACTCCTCTATGGAGCTCTGGTTCCCATAAGCTAGAAAACAAAACTATATCCATCAGATACTGTCTTCTAGAGCTAGTCTTTAAAATGCTTGGACGTGTCTAGGGTGATAGTTTGGGCAGCTTCATTTGATGTTCTGACAACTGAGTATTGTTAGCTTTGACTGGGTTACTTAGAAGAGACTTTGTAATTCTCTCCCAATCACTCATGTGTATTTACTCAGCTAAGTAACTCTTGTGACCCGTGGCATTCCTCTTACGGGTCTTTTCCAGAGGCAGGAAGCTGGAGGGGCTGCGGAAGCTCAAACAGCACACCTTTTCTACCCAGAAACAGAACATGAGTGCTTCTTGCCATGGTTTAAACTTGAACAGTTTCCACCCAGAAGGAAACTAAGATTTGTTCTCTTCTGCCTGTTCCACACCCCACCCATCTGGAGGGGGAAAAAAAACAACAACTGGAAAACATCTATCTTTAGAGAAATAAATTGCCATGTATGATCTTTTCTTACTAATTCCCTTAAGGTTGGCCGTGCAGTAACCCTCCAGCGAATTTAGGAGCAGTGCGTGTCTCGATACATCTTGAAGTAAAGGACCAAATACCGGGAACGCTGACAGCGGTGGGATGCAGGAAGAAACTGAGGCTAACGGTTTAGACGGATGCTGTTGAAAACCTGCCCAGAACATTGTAAAGATCCAAGAATCAACCCTGAAAAGAAAAAGCCAAGCAGGTGCCAAACTTAGAGAAGCTGGTGGCTGGAGCCGTATTTCAGAATAGAAATCCCAGAGCGCGCGTGCATGAGCCGTGCTTCAGAATAGAAATCCCAGAGCACGCATGCACGAGCCGTGCTCCAGAATAGAAATACCAGAGCGCGCATGCACGGGGCTGCTTTGCATTGGATCTCTTGGGAATGTGTTATGGTTTGTCCTACATAACATGATTTCTGAAGTTCATAAAACATGTCCTGGGCGCCTGGGTGGCTCAGTTAGTTAAGCGACTGCCTTCAGCTCAGGTCGTGATCCCGGAGACCCGGGATCGAGTCCCACATCGGGCTCCCTGCTGGGCGGGAAGCCTGCTTCTCCCTCTCTCACTCCCCCTGCTTGTGTTCCCTCTCTGGCTGTGTTTCTCTCTGTCAAATAAATAAAATCTTTAAAAAAAAAAAAAATGTCCTGCCTTAACGGGTACATGCTTGGTATTCTGAACAGTGTCTTTACCCTCTCCGCAGTTGTAGTGGAACTCAGTGAAGGCTTCAGTGTGCTGTCGTTGTGCAGGACTCACCCTGTGCTGGAAATGACCAGTTTGCCAGTTTATTCTACTTCTGTGGTTCTTGCATCTGTGTCTCCTAGTACCTCTTGGATTTTTCTTGAGTTGCTAGGAGTTCCTTCCTTCTGCCTTTACTAGCGGACCTGCTTCATACACCTCCTCCTTTTCTAATCAGCTATGGAAACCAAGCAACCAAGTTTGTAAGGAAACAGGACTAACCTGAGAGGAGGAGCTCCAAGTTCCTGGAGTATCCATCTTTTGGCAGTTTCGAAGCTGCCCGTCCCCTGGCCTTCCTCAGGTATGTTTTACGGAGCCGGCTGTAGAGCTGACTTAGCCGGCTTCTTGCTAGGTGAGCTGTCCTAGCAAAGACAATACCCAACTCTTAGAGGACGCCTACTCGATGGCAGGTTCTGTCAAAGTACTTTGCTCTGTATGTATTATCTCACTTAACCCACATTCTCTCGTGTTAGTCCAAAATTTGGGTGTGGGATTTATCTGAGTTTACAGATGCGGCTTTCTCCAGCACTCAGCCTTTAGCAGTGCAGCTGAACTCAATCCTAGGCCATCCATCTGGCGCCATGTTCTGTGCATCAGCGCTCAACACAGATTCCACACTTGGAAGCCCTGAGTCACCCATGGCCCTCCTCAGGCCTTCCCTTCTAATTTTTGCTAAGCCTATGGAACCCTGTCTTCCAACACTCTATGTCTCTCTGTCTCTGTCTCTGTCTCTCTCTCTTTTAAAAGACTTTATTTTGACAGAGAGAAACACAGTGAGAGAGGGAACACAAGCAGGAGGAGTGAGAGAGGGAGAAGCAGGCTTCCCGCAGAGCAGGGAGCCTAATGTGGGTCTCAGTCCCAGGACTCCCGGACCATCACTAGAGCCGAAGGCAGAGGCTTAACGACTGAGCCACCCAGGCACCCCTAACTCTCTTCAGACGAAATCAACTCCTTTATGTAGTTCATAAACCTCCTCCCAGATCCAGCCCTTGCTTACCTCCCCAGCCTCTTCTCAGGCCCAGATACTCTGGCAAGAAACACTCCCATAGTCCTTCAGGGTCTCCCTGCTGGAGGAAAGTCTGTTTTGCCTTGAGAGCTCTGCACCGGGGCACTCAGGTTCTCCACCTCTGTGGGGCTAACTCTTCTTCTTCTTCTTCTTCTTCTTCTTCTTCTTCTTTTTTTTTTTTTTAAAGATTTTATTTATTTGACAGAGAGACAGCCAGAGAGGGAACACAGCAGGGGGAGCAGGAGGGGGAGAAGCAGGCTTCCCCCTGAGCAGGAAGCCCAATGCAAGGGCTTGAACCCAGGGACTCCAGGATCATGACCTGAGCGGAAGACGAGCCACCCAGGTGCCCCTCTGCGGGGCTAAGTCTTAGGATTCATGTCACAGCATGGAGGCCACTTCCTCTGGGGAACCTCAGAGACCTCATCCTTGACTTGGGTCCTCCAACTAGGAGCACCAACAACACCCTTGCGTCCCGCATGGTTGCCTTTAGGCCACATAGCTAGGCTTACCTATGTGCGTTTCTCCCTTGTGGACTGCAGGCTCAGTGAGGGTAAGAGCGCTGTGTGATTCACTGTTGTATTCCCGAAGAGTAGTAAAGTGCCTGACCCTTGGCTATAGTAGCCATAATCATCATTCATTCAATACATTTATGAGTACCTACCATATGCCAAGCTCTAGGGTACCCCAGATTTTCTCACCTAATCCTTCTTTGAATTTTACTTAATGTAATCTTCCTAACAATTCGCCCGACAGCGCAGTTTGTAGATTGGGAATGTGAGATGTAGTTCCCTGTTGAAAAAGAAATTGATCTAGGTCTCAGCTATAAAAAAATATATCTATATCTTTGTCCAGTGAGTACGTGGAGGCAGTGATGGGCCTTGGAGGTTACCCAGACTGGGATATCGGAACTCAGAAATTCGGTCAGAAGTTTGCCTCCTTAGGACTAAACTATTAAAAAATCTCAGATGAAAGACTGAATAGACAAAGTTCTCTTAAGAGACAAAGCCTGCCAAGGCAAGATGAGACCGAGACTGTAGTCTGTTTAAGGTATTAGCATATCTAAAGAAAGAATGTGTCAATCACACGACGGGTGGTTAGCTTAGAACCTTGGGAAAATAAACTGCAGTGGGTATCCTCCTTTGACAGCGCCCACCGAGAACCCTGCCTGGCCGGAGGT
>PITA01031611.1:0-14999 GCA_004023965.1 Spilogale gracilis
CCAGCTGTGTAGCACACCAATTATAAGGGATTGTATTTTGGTTAGCTACAAAATTTACCAACATTTTGGGTCCCACAGCTGTTGAATAACCAAGATCAATGAAAGCCAGGTGTCTGAGGAAGAAGTACATGGGTGTTTGGAGCCTGGAGTCCACCTTGGTGAGGATGATCATGCCCAGGTTGCCCATCACTGAGACTGTGTAGATGATGAAGAAGAGCCCAAAGAAGGGAACCTGCAGCTCAGGACGATCTGTGATTCCCATTAGGATGAATTCTGTTAGCATTGTTAGATTTTGTTTGTCCATCCAGGCCATTAAGGAAAATTGCTGTGGGAACAACCATCACCAGAGTCATTGGCTTCAGAAGACAGCATCTGTTGATATTTTAGTAGGCAAAACCATTATGGATAACACAAACCCAACTTTTTAGACGACTTAACTTAAAATCATACCTCCATCATTGCACCTGGAATCAAATGGTGAATGTGTTACAACCTAAGGTATACCACAGCCATTTTATTTTTTGTGCCACATGCTGGCTATCATTATCAAGTCAATACAATCTCTTTATGCTGTCAACAATGTTTCATTAGTAATCTTTGGTCTTGAGGAGAAATCCTGATCTCTTTTTTGAAATGATTTTTACTTAAACTACCTATAATTGGTTAAACCATTTCATACATAAAAATTATAATAAAAGTAACAGCCCCCTGTTTCTTGCCCTTCCAACTTTTGTCCCAACCTCCAATGAAAACCATGATTAACTTATTTAGCAGACTTTCTTTGCTTTCCTCATTATAACCCTGCATATCTAATAGCATTCTCATTCTACCATTCACTTCATTTTTAAAAAGGTATTTTTATTCCACTATGTTTTTATGAGTTTTAAACAGTGTTTATGTTATTTTTATAATGTCAGACAACAATTTAGCTCTTTTGAAGAGGTCCCCAATGAGTTCATTCTAGGGCAAACAAAAAACTTTTATTTTCTGTAGAGTCATGCATGTGGAAATTCAGCACTTGAGTATTGATTGTTTTCAGTTAATGATTATTGCTGTCACATGCCCAGTAAGGCCTGCATCTATAAGTTACTCAATATGAGAGAAAGCAATTAGTTGTCATTCCCACATTTGCTTTGACATTACTGCCAGTATCTCTGATGTAAGCTTAATGTGATTACATTTTTCTAGCATATTTAAGTTAAATAAAAATAATTAAAGTGTATTTGCTAAGGTATCTCCTAAAATTATCTGGTGAGCTTTGTTGTGTAAGTATACATTTATTTGAACAACAAAGAAATATCACTCCAAAGTAGGGAGTGTTACTTGAATACATTAGAGGCTGGCAAATAACATTGCATGAAACACATGAATGAAGGACAAGGTATTAAGGAATGAAGGGAAAGAGATATAAGGCATGGTTCATTAAAAATACTTATTTTTTAAATGATATGGGCAAGGACAAATGATTATTTGATCCAGATAAAGTTGGGAATGGCATTAAGAGAAATGGAGTACACTTACTCTATTTTAATTGACTCCTATTCTTACATCTTTATTTTGTCTTTCTTCAAGTATACGTGAAATGATTTGTGTTGACATATTTTATTTGAGGATTATACTTCATCTACCTCTACTTTTCCAACTACTTTCTCCTTCCGATTTTTTAAAAGTCAGGTGCTGCCTTATGTTTCATGGGAAAAATATCTAATTATTATAAACTAGAGTAGAGTTTAAGAAATGAAGGCTACATTGTGACTCATTCTATGAGGTCCCAAGCTGTGATTTAAAAAATATTTATATTTATATTTGTATTTAAAAAAAACAATTATATACACAAGTCTATAATTTCACTAATCTAGATATATAATCCTAAACATTAGTATTGTATCTTTGATATCAATTTTAAAAATGTATAAGAACTATAAAACACTTATTTAAACTGCATTGATCACAACTTTAACTGGACAGTTTAATTTTGGAAAATCTGTAATCAGAATTCTCCACGGTATCATAGTGAATTAGAAAAAAATAAGCATTTGAATAGATGAAGAATTAGTACTATTTAAAATGGACAAAAGTGATAAAAATTAAGAACAAAAGGGAAATTCCATAGCAATAAAGTATCTTATAAAAACTGACCGAACCTACTTCTAAAAAAGAAAAATTAAAACTTTTTTTGGGAAATGTTTTAGAAGTCTTAAATAAATTGATAGAAATACTACATCCCTGGATTGTACAATTTAGTGTGACAAAATGTTTCTTTTGCTGAATTTAGTCTATTTGTTCAATACCTTTAGAATCAAAACTCACTAAGGACATTTGTAGAATTTCACAATGATTTCAAATGGATTTAGAAAATGTATACTGTAAAAAAGAAGCAAGATGCTTTGAAAAGACCTATACTACTAGATAATAAAACTTATAAACCTGGAGTTCTTGAGAGAATATGGCATACTTATATCAATGGAAAAGAATAGGGACCTCACAAAAGAACCCATGAATGTAGAGAACTGGACAGGCATGAAAATATGGCCTATTCAGAGCTGGAGAAAGTGATTATCCCTATAGAGAATGATGAAATTGGATGTCTCATTCATCCATATAAAATCAACCCTAGATTGGTCAAACATTTACTGTTATAAGAAAGTGTTAAACTTTGATAAACTCAAAAACTGGAATCTCTCTGGATGCCTTAAATAAACAGAAATTTCCAAAAATAGAATAGAAATCCAATATTAATTTGGCAGATAAAATTACATAAATTTGCTTTATCCAAAAATCTATTCAAATTAACAAAATATTTACAGCAAAGCAGTAACACATATTCATTAGCAACAACCAAACAAATGACAAATTCTAATGTCTTAAGCTACAAAAATTATACCCAAAGAAATTATTCCACAGCACTTTGCACAGTTGGTGAACCCCCTCATTCCATCATCCATTTTATTGTGATTTTATAAATTCCTGGCATTATTTCCAAGTTCAATTGAATAAATATCTACATATTGATTCTGTCCCCCTGTTCCCCCCAGTTGTATCTAAGCACTGACTGGAAAGAAACAAGGAAATTGAGTATTGAACCTGACTCTTCTCAAATGGAGGCAGAAATTTCAGAGCTGTAGCAGGCCTGGGGGGATGGACATGGAACCCAAGGATGTCTCTTGTGCAAATGCAAAGACCCAATCTCAACTAAATATTCTATAACATTTTGTAAATAACTTCAACCGAATAAATGGGTTGGTCAAAATTGAGAACATTGCACTTCTATCAAAAGGAGGGAGGGAGACAGAGAGGGAAGAAAGAGGAGGATTCTAAATTGAACTTTCAAAAATGCTTATTCCCCTTCACCATATTTATTGTCTCGACTATATAAATGTAGAAACAGTGACAAATAGAAATGAGGTCTCTTACCACCTTCAAAGAACATACTAATAGTGGTAAACATAGATCATTACTCCAGAAAACCTAGTTATGAAAGATATGATTAATATGTATGATGTAATGTACTGAGTCTGGCATTGGTGACTACACTCATAACTGTCATTTGAATGGAAGGTAGGTAGCGAAAATCATCACTGCAACTAATCTAGTGATCACTATAATCAGTAGCATCCACTCACCCTAAGTGAGGACTGGCTTCCTGTTCCCCTGTGTGATTACCAGTTTGAGGACTGGCAGAAGAATTTATGTGCATCTCCTCCCTTTGAGACACTCCCCTGGGAGCTTGAATGCAATTCTTGGTTATTCTCAAAGCATCTGAGAGCAGGAAATGATGCCACTGGTCTTTGTTAATTAGAGTAATTTTGATTCTGCTGCTGAGAAAATGTCTTTTTATATATATAATTCCCCTGCTTTCCTTAGTCGTTCTTCTTATTGTATTCACTCAAATTTCTGGATTTAAGTAGATTATTTCTCAGATATCTTTAAACATGTCCTAAGTAGGGGTGCCTGGGTGGCTTAGTCTTTGAGCATCTGCCTTCAGCTCAGGTCATGGTCCTGGAATCCTGGGATCGAGCCCACATAAGGGCTCCAGCCTACATAAGGGCTCCCTGCATGGCAGGAAGCCTGCTTCTCTCTTTCTCACTCCCCTTGCTTGTGTTCCCACTCTAGCTGTGTTTCACTCTGTCAATTAGATAAAATCTTTAATAAAACAAAACAAAAACAAACAGATAAAAAAAAACATGTCCTAAGTTTGTTAGAGGATTCAGAAGGAATAAAATATATAAATAAATGTGTAATTCCTCTTTTTATTTCTTTTTCTAATCTAAGGGACTAAATTGAATTAATGATACCTTAATTCTACCTCTCATGTGCATGTTCGATACTAATTTCCCATCTCTACTTGTATTTCTCTTCTCCAAATAGGTATGTCTCTCTTTTACAAAAGTTGATATATGTCCTTAACATGAATCTGATTTATAAAGTAAATAGAATATATGTTTTAAAGTACACAACATTTTGCATAGCTCATTTTGATATCAAAGATTCTCACTGAACTATATGCTTTTGAATTTTATTCATTTTATTACATGTATACAAATATTTTGTTAACTTTTATTTTAATAAAATTGTTAGAATCTGATTCTACCTCCATTGACTGTATGAATGAAAGACAAAATAATAGGTACAAATGGGAAATAGATATGGCATGATTTATTTGAAGTACCTAATTTTTGTCTGTATAAATGTACATGGATAAGGACAGGAGTCCAAGATGGCAGAGTAATAGGAGACCTTAATTTTGTCTTGTCCCAGGAATTCAGTTAGGTAGCTATCAAATCATTTTGAATAACTTTCAACCCAGATTGAATAGCTGTACTCTATTGAATAGAAAAGTTACCACTTTCTGCAAGAATGACAAGACACAAAATTCCCCTCAAAAACAAGAACAAGAATCAGTACTGACTGCCAGGGACCTAATTAATATGGACGTTAGTAAAATGTTCAAACTGGAGTTCAGAATAATGATTATAAAGATATAGGCTGGGCTTTAAAAAGACAGAGAAGAGAATCCCTTTCTTGACAAATAAAAGAAATAAAATCAAAACAAGTCAAAACCAAAAAGACTATTAATGAGATGCAATAAAAAATGGAGGCTCTAATTGCTAGGATAAGTGAGACAGAAGAGAGAATCAGTCATTTAAAAGACCAAACAATGGAGAATAAAGAAGTTGAGAAAAAGAGAGATAAACAACTACGAGATCATAAGGGGAGAATCTGAGAGATAAGTGATACCATAAAGTGAAACAATATTAGAATTATTGGGAACCTAGAACAAGATGAAGGAGAGAGAGGGCAGGAGGAATATTGGAGTAAATGATAGTGAAGAACTTCCCTAATCAGGGGAAGAAAACAGGCATCAAATCCAGGTGACACAGAGAACCCCCTTCAAAATCAATAAAAATAAGTCAATACCCTGACACATAATAGTGAAACTTTCAAATCTCAGAGACAAAGAGAAAATCCTAAAAGAAGTTCAGGACAAAGGGTCTATAACTTACAAGGTTAGAAGCATTAGATTGGCAGAAGACCTATCCGAAGAGACCTGGCAGGCCGGAAAGGACTGGCATGATACATTCAGAGTACTAAACAAGAAAAATGTGCAACAAATAATATTTTATCCACCTAGGATCTTGTTCAAAGTAGAAGGGGTGTTAGAAAATTTCAGGACAAACAAACTAAAAGAATTCACAATCACCACCCACCCCTACAAGAATATTGAAAGGGGTTCTCTAAGCAAAGAGAGAACCTCAAAGTAACATAGAAGGAACAGAGACAATATACAGTAACAGTCACTTTATAGGCATTACAATGCCACTAAATTCATATCTTTCAATAGTACCCCAGAATGTAAATGGGCTAACTGCCCCAGTCAAAAGACACAGTGTATCATATTAGATAAAAAACAAGACCCATCAATATACTGTCTGCAAGAGACTCATTTCAGACCCAAAGACACCTCCAACTTTAAAGTAATGGGATGAAAAACTACTTATTGTGCTACTGGACATTGAAAGAAAGCTGGGGTGGCAGTCCTTATATCAGATGAATTAGATTTTAAGCCAAAGACTATAATAAGAGATGTGGAAGAATACTATATCATATTTTAAGAGTCTATCCAACAAGAAGATCTAATAATTGTAAATATATATGCCCCCAATGTGGAAGTAATCAATTATATAAGACAATTAATAATGAAATCGAAGGAACACATCAACAATAATACAATAATAATAGGGGACTTTAACACCCCCACCCAGCAATGGACAGATCATCTAAGCAGAAGATCAGCAAGGAAATAAGGGCTTAAATGACACATTGGACCAAATGGACTTCACAGATATATTTAGAACATTTTACCCCAAAGCAATAGAATATACATTCTTCTCAGGTGCACATGTAATATTATCCAGAAAAGATCACATTTTGGATTACAAGTCAGGTCTTAACAGGTACCAAAAGATTGGGATCCTTCCCTGAATATTTTTGGGTCATAATGCTTTGACTGTGGAACTCAATCACAAGAGGAAAGTTGGAAAGAACTTAAAAAGCATCTTATTAAGGAATGAATCGGTCAACCAGAAAATTAAAGAATAATTTAAAAATTCCTGGAAACAAATGAAAATGAAAGCACAACTGTTCTAAATCTTTGGGATGTAACAAAGGCAGTCCTAAGAGGGAAGTATATAGCAATACAAGTTTTTCTCAAGAAACAAAAAAGTTATCAAATACACAATATAACTCTACACCTAAATGAGCTAAAGAAAGAATAGCAAATAAACCCGAAACTGTCCCGACCCGCGGGTAGTCATCGGAGACCCTAGAGGGGGAGTGAGAATGATAGGACAAGAGACACGAGAGATGGAGACAAGACAGGATTCTGATCAAGTCTCGTTTATTGGCAAGTTCAAGGGGGTAATTATAGGGCAGGCAGCGAGGGGAGTTTCTCTAGCAGGCAGCTCAAGTAACTAAAACACAAAAATTAGAGATAGCATAGTGAAACATACTGCTAGCCTCCAGTGGCATTCCAGTATGAGCTGTTTCAGGGAGTAAAGCTTGCACAAAAACAGCTTATCAGAAGCTGGGCGTAAATGGCCTTGCCAGTCAGCAGCCGGGCGCAGGTGGGCCTCGCCAAGGTCCGGCTTCCCACACTAAACCCAACAGGAGAAGAAAAATAATAAATTTTAGAGCAGAAATCAATAAAATAGAAACCAAAATAACAGTAGAACAGATCAATGAAACCAGGAGCTGGTTCTTTGAAAGAATTTCTAGGATTGATCAACCCCTGGCCAGAATTACCAAAAAGAAAGAGAAAAGGTCCAATTAAATAAAATCATGAATGAAGGAGGAGAAATCACAACCAACACTGAAGAAATACAAACACTTATAAGAATATATTATGAACAATGATATGCCAACAAATTAGGCAATCTGGAAGAAATGAATGCAATCCTAGAGATGTTTAAACTACTAAAACTGAACCAGGAAGAAATAGAAAACCTGAACAGACATAACCAGTAAGAAATTGAAGCAGTAATCAAAAATGTTATAACAAACAGGAACCCAGGGTCAAGTGGTTTCCCAGGGAAATACTACCACAACATTTAAAGAATTAATACCCACTCTTCTAAACCTTTTCAAAAAAATCAAAATTGAAGAAAAACGTACAAATTTTTTCTATAGGGCCAGCATTACCTTGATTCCAAAACCAGACACAAAGATCCCACCAAAAAGGACAATTACAGACCAATATCCCTGATGACCATAGATGCAAAATTCTCACCAAAATACGAGACAAGAGGATCCAACAGTAGAATAAAAGGATTATTCAATTTAGGTATAGTGGAATTTATTTCTGGCTGCAAGTTTGGTTCAATATCTGCAAATCAATCAATGTGATGCACTATAATAAAAAAAGGGCAGGAACCATATGATCCTTTGAATAGAAGCAGAAAAAGCATTTGAGCAAGTACAGCATCCTTTCTTGATTACAAGTCATCAGACTATAGTAATAGAGGGTACCTACCTCAATCTCATAAAAGCCATCTATGAAGATCTCACAATGGATAACATTCTCAATGGGGGAAAACTGAGAGCATTTCCCCTAAGGTCAGAAGCATGGCAGGGATGTTGACTATCACCACTACTGTTCAAGACAACACTAGAGTTCTTAGCCTCAGCAATCAGACAACAAAAAGAAATAAATGCATCAGAATTGGCAAATAAGTCATCAAACTCTTACTCTTTGCAGATGACATGATATTCTATGTGGAAAACCCAAAAGACTCTATGCTCAAATTGCTAGCACTTATACAGGAATTCAATAAAGTGGTAACATACAAAATTAATGTACA
Organism: Spilogale gracilis; assembly: GCA_004023965.1. Classification (NCBI taxonomy): domain Eukaryota; kingdom Metazoa; phylum Chordata; class Mammalia; order Carnivora; family Mephitidae; genus Spilogale; species Spilogale gracilis. The sequence goes on from PITA01031611.1 coordinate 8,358, forward strand.
GAAATCAGCTGTATTTCTATACACCAACAATAAGGTAAGAAAGAGAAATTAAGGAGACAATCCCATTTACAATGGCACCCAAAACCACAAGTTACTAAAGAATAAACCTAACCAAAGAGGCAAAGGATCTGTACTCAGAAAAATACAGAGTGTTCATGAACGAAATTGAGGAAGACACAGAGAAATAGAAAAATCTTCCATGCTCATGAATTGGAAGATCAAATTGTTAAAATGTTTATGCTTCCTAGAGCAATATACACATTCAATGCAATCCCTATCAAAATACCATTAACTCTTATCTTAGAACTGAAACAAATAATCCTAAAATTTTTATGGAAACTGAAAAGACCCAAAATAGCCAAAGGAATATTAAAAAAGAAAACCAAAGCTTGGGGATCACAATGCCTGATTTCAAACTATATTACAAAGCTGTAATCATCAAGACAGTATGATAACACAAAAAACAGGTACATAGATTAATGGAACAGAATCCAGAACCCAGACATGGACCCTCAAATCTATGGTCAACTAGTCTTTGGCAAAGCAGGAAAAAAATATCCAATGGAAAAAAGACAATCTCTTCAGCAAATGGTCTTGAGAAAATTGGGCAGGAAAGTGAAAGTGGACCATTTCCTTAGCATAGACAAAACCAGACTCAAAATGGATGAAAGACCTAAATGTGAAACAGGAATCCATCAAAATCCTTGAGGACAGCACAGGCAGCAACCGTTTTGACCTTTCCACAGCAACTTCTTGCTAGACTCATCTCCAAAGGCAAGGGAAGCAATGCAAAAATGAATTATTGGGACTTTGATCAAGATATAAATCTTTTGTACAGTGAAGGAAACAGTCAACAAAACAAAGAGGCAACCCATGGAATGAGAGAAGATATTTGCAAATGACACTACAGATAAAGGTCTGGTGTCCAAGATCTGTAAAGAACTTCTCAAACTCAACCCACCCCCCAAAAAAAACAATCCAGTCAAGAAATGGGCAGAAGACATGAACAAATATTTCTCCAAAGAAGATATCCAAACGGCCAACAAACACATGAAAAAGTACTCAATATCACTCAGCATCAATGAAATACAAATCAAAACCACAATGAGATATGATCTTACACCAGTCAGAATGGCTAAAATTGGGTGCCTGGTTGGCTCAGTGGGTTAAAGCCTCTGCCTTCAGCTCAGGTCATGATCTCAGGGTCCTGGGATCAAGGCCCATTTCAGGCTCTCTGATCAGCAGGGAGCCTGTTTCCTCTGTCTCTCTGTCTACTTGTGATCTCTCTCTTTGTCAAATAAATAAACAAAATCTTTAAAAAATAAAAAGAATGGCTAAAATTAACAAGTCAGGAAATAATAGATGATGGTGAGGATGAGGACAAAGAGGAACCTTCCTACATTGTTGGTGGGAATGCAAACTGGTATAGCCACTCTGGAAAACAGTATGGAGGTTCCTCATAAAGTTGAAAATAGAGCTACCCTACAATCTAGCAATTGCACTAGTGGGTATTCATCCCAAAGATACAGTGTAGTGACCTGAAGGGCCACCTGAACCCCAGTGTATATAGCAGCAATGTCCACAATGACAAACTATGGAAAGAGCCTAGATGCCCATCAATAGATGAATGGGTAAAGAAGATGTGGTGTGTGTATATATATATATATATATATATATATATATATATATATGGTGTGTGTGTGTGTGTGTATATATATATATAATGAAATATTACATAGCTATCAAAAGGAGATTTTCCATTTACAATGACATAGATAGAACTAGAGGTTATTATCTAAGCAAAATAATTCAATCAGAGAAAGACGATCATATAATCTCACTGACATGTGGACTTTAAGAAACAAGGAAGAGGATCATTGGGGAAGAGAGAATAAAATGAAACAAGATGAAACCAGAGAGGGAGACAAATTATAGGAGACCCTCAATCGTAGAAAATAAGCTGAGGGTTGCTGGACGGGATGGGAGTAGATGCAGGGTAGCAGGGTGATTGACAGTGGGGAGGATATGTTTGTAATGAGCACAGGGTGTTATGTAAGACTGATGAATCACTGACCTGTACACCTGAAACAAATAATACTTTGTGTTAATTAAAACTATTAAAAATATGCTGTGCTCTACAAAAACAATATACATTTTTGTATACATGCATATATACATGTATATTCAGGATGAACGATTGTTTGATCCGGATAAAGCCAATCAGACATGGCATTGATAGAAGTGGAGCATGTTTATTATATTTTACTTTGATTACTATTCTTACACATTTATTTCATCTTCCATTAAGTAAACATGAAAAGTTTTGTGTTAATTCCTTTTATTTAAGCGTTGCACTTCATGTACTTCAACTTTTCCAACTCCTTTCTCCTCCTTCTCCTATTCCCACCCCTACTTCAATTTTATTTCCCTACATAAGTACCTCCCCTACAAAAGTTGATAAATGTTCTTAAAATGAAATGCAGTTTTATAAAGTAAATATATGTTTTGCAGTGCACCCACATGCTCTTATATAACTTGTTTGTGATACTTCAAGGTCCTCACTCAACTATATGCTTTTGAATTTTATTCATTTTGACTTCTACATGAATCACCACAATTAACTACTTTGTGTGTGTGATTCCCCCTGGCCCATGAATGAACTTGTCTGCAATGTATCTCCTGCATCCTTGACTTGGGAAAAATAAATACATTTAATTTATTTAAATAAGTTGGTTCTGCTTGAAGATTTCTTTCATTAATATATATTCCACCATCAGTAGCCAACCATTTTCATGCTCTGGATATCCAACTTACAAATATGTACCACTTGTACAAATGGCAAATGTTACAACAAGTAATTAAATCCAATTAAACTTTAGAGAGCTAAAATTGTCTTACTTAATGCAATACATTATTTTTTAAAAGGAATTCAAATATTGATGTGGGTTGGAAATAGAAAAATGCACTACGTATAATCCATGTCATAAAGAAGTTCAGAGATTATAACGGAGACAGATATACATTAATTTTAATGTAATGTCACTATTTGAATGCCTATCACAGTGATAATGCTGATAAAGCAGTTGTTAAGGTGACAAAACACTGACACACCTTGTAGCAGAGTGGGGGAGGGTGACCTCCAAATCTTGCTCTTCCTCCTGGGCACCTGGCTAGCTGACTTCTCATCCTCCTGGCAGGTGTGGAGAAATGGCTGAGCTGTAGCTTGACTCCTCTGCAGAGGCACAGCCCCTCCCTGTGGGCAGCCACTCTTCACCCTTGTATGCTGGTCCTGAGTGCCTCCCACACTCCCTTTCTTTTTCAGTTTGTATTTCCAATGGTCAAATCATGACGTGTATAGGATACTGAAAAAATTATGAGAGGAAGCAAAGAGAAAAGTGATTATAACAGAAAAACTGCTAGTTTGCCACCAATTTTAATTATTCTGTGATCAATAAGCAATGTTTTAGGCATCCTTATCTTAACATGAAAGGATCTAATGGGGTGCCTGGGTGGTTTAGTCCTTAAGCGTCTGCCCTCGGCTCAGGTTATGATCCTAGGTTCCCAGGATCAAGCCCTGCATAGGGCTCCCTGCTCGCTGGTAAGCCTGATTCTCCCTCTCTCCCTTCCTCTGCTTGTGTTCTCTCTCTCACTGTGCTTCTCTCTGTCAAATAAATAAAATCTTAAGAAAAAGAAAAAAAAGAAAGGATATTACATATTTCATTAAGGTTTTGAATTCATATAGTATATTCTCAGCCTGTGTCTTAAATTAATCAGTTTTTATTATTGTGCAAATGTTAATTAACCTTATTACTCAGTAAGTTATTAGATCTTTGAAATATGTATTTTAAAGTATTTTTTTAATATTTTATTTATTTATTTGAAAGAGAGAGAGAGATCACAAGTAGTCAGAGAGGCAGGCAGAGAGAGAGGAGGAAGCAGGCTCCCTGATGAGCAGAGAATCCAATGCCGGCCTCAATCCCAGGACCCTGAGATCATGACCTGAGCAGAAGGCAGAATCTTTAACCCACTGAGCTGCCCAGGTGCCCTGAAGTATTTTTAAGTAATCATTAGTAATATCTTCTAACAATTACAACTCACACTGCTTCTGTGGCTAGATGCTTTTTTAAATTGAAGTATAATGAACACACACTTCTTTATCAGTTTCAGGTGTATTACATATTGATTCTATAGTTCTGTACAATTCAGGGCTCACCATGCGAAGTGCAGCCATGAGCTGTCACTACAAAATGCTATTATAATATTGTTGACTATATTCTCTGTTGAGTACTTTCCATACCTGTGACTTATTTATTTTATAACTGGAAGTTTATATCTCTTAATCCCCTTTATCTATTTTGGTCATTTCCTCACCTGCTTTCTTTCTGGAAACCACTAGTTTATTCTCTGTGTTCAAGAACAAGTTTGTTTGTTTATTTGTGTTGTTTTTATAGTCCGTAAGTGAAATCACATAGTATTTCTTTCTTTCTCAAAATTTTTAAACTTAGCATAATTTGTTGTCATAAAGATCTCAATTTTTATGTTTTAGTAATATTCTATTGTGTACAGTTTTCAAGAAGTGATATTATTTTTACTTTTTTTATTAAAGATTTTATTCATTTGACACAGAGAGATACAGTGAGAGAAGGAACACAAGTGGGGGGGGGCAGGAGAGAGAGATTCAGGCCTCCAACAGAGTAGGGAGCCTGATGTGGGGCCTGATCCCACGCTCTGGGGATCATGACCCAAGCTGAAGGCAGACACCCAATGACTGAGCCACACAGGCATCCCAGACGTAGATATTTTTATATTTATATTTTAGTTAACCCAATGTCTTATACATTTCATGAGCTGAAGTATGAGTGTTATCAAAACTGCTTTTTGACAACAAAATTTCTCCAACCCAAATAATGGTTGTTCATAAAAATAGCTTTACAAAGAAACCAATCCTGATGGGAAACTTGGAATCGTTACATGGTGCATAACTTATGGAAGGACACCAAACTTAATAAGTAGTACTTCTGTTTAATAGAAAGAAAGAAAAAATTATGTAGCCTTCATTGAAACACAGAGGTAAAAAAAAAAAAAAGTGGTACAAAGAGAAGGAGTAAGACAAGGACCCAACACAAGTTTAAGTCTGAGGGTATAAGAAGAGCAGTGGGGAATTATTTTGTGGTGCTCTAGTTGAGTTTCTTTAAGCTTAAGAAGAACTGATACCACCATACAAACCTCGATTTTTGTCTCCTGCCACCCATATCTGCACCGATTTCTAATTCTTTTTTGAATGGTTGCCTTGAAAGGAATCTTTCCTTTCCATGGAGGTGGCTTGTGGAAAGAGTCATTTGGAAAGCAGAGATGATAGACGTGACCCATGTCATGTAGACATCTGGTGAAGGCTTATGAGCTTGCAGGGAGATGGCATTATCAAACCAAGCTTATCTAGACCTAAAGAAACAAGAAAATCTCCATTGGAAGCCTTCCAATTCCTCAGTTTAACTTTTGAATTGAAACAAAATATTTAGGAACATACCAATTTCTGTTATGTTCTATTATTATTGATATTGTAGGAAACATTTAATACCAGACATATGTCTTGAGTCATAAGTAAAATATTGGGGTGTGATCATGGTGCTTCAAAACAAAATGAGCTGCTGCAAAAATAGTCCTTCAGTAAGTTTTAAGGTTTAAATTCATGAAATTATGTTACTGAATTTGGGATGGTTTGATGATTTTTCTTCTTTTCATGGTCTTTAAAGGATTCAGTGTATGCCACACAAGATTTATACACTTGTGATGCTTTCTGTTTAGAGCATCCCTATACATGGAATCAGGTCGATGCTAGTGCTGCTGTGGCAGCTGCAGGAGGGGCTTGTGGTGTTGCCTGAAGTGTGTCCTAACTTTTACGGGTGTTGTCTGGCCTTGCTTTATGACTGTATCCTACATCTTCTCTGTCCTTCACCATTGAGGGAATTTGTTGGGACTCTATGGACACAAAAGCCATGGAATCTCAAGAGGAGTTAGATAGGGATAAGCTGGAAGTAAAGGTGCCTTAACATCTGAAAGCATAACCTTTGATCAGTTGGAGATCAAAGCTGCCATATAAATTATCTTCCCAATCTTACTCCATGGACAACCAGTACTGGGCCAATGTGCCTGCCTGATTGATTGGTTGGATTGATTCATTTCTGATAAATGTGTATAAGTGATATGTAAACACATGTATACGTGTGTATATACTTTGTTATCTTTCTTTTTTAATTTATTTTCATTGTTACTTAAAATTTTTTCCAGTAGTTCAAGATTCATTCCCCATTCCCCACACCCCGTGCTCTATGCAATAGGTGCCCTCAGTACCCACCACCAGGCTCTCCCATCCCCCCACCCCATCCCTCCAAGTCCCTCAGTTTGTCTCTGTGACCAAAGTCTCTCTTGTTTCGTTTCTCTCCTTGAATTACCCTACTTCCCATTTCCTTTCCTTCTCCTACTGTCCTCTACATTACCCCTTATGCACTGCAAGTAAGTGAAACCATGTGATACTTGACTTTCTCTACTTGGCTTATTTCACTCAGCATAATCTCTTCCAATCCAGTCCATGTTGCTACAAAAGTTGGATATTCATCCTTTCTGATGGAGGCATAGTATTCC
>PITA01031612.1:0-14997 GCA_004023965.1 Spilogale gracilis
AGACAGATCTCAAGTAGGCAGAGAGGCAGGCAAAGAGAGAGAGGAGGAAGCAAGCTCCCTGCTGAGCAGAGAGCCTGATGTGGCCCTTGATCCCAGGACCCTGAGATTATACCCTGAGCCAAAAGCAGAGGCTTTAACCCACTGAGACACCCTGGCGCCCTAAAATGCTAATTTTTATCAATATGTTACTCTATTAAATCAAGTTGAAAACTTTGAAAGAACCCAGCATATCATGAACTGACATTCTATTCTCATATGCTATGAGTTTAACCTCAACGTCTTTGCCTACTAAAATAGTGAAAATCAAAATAAAAATAAGGGTGATTTTAACTGGAAAAATGATCATTCCAGCAAATAGATGGAGTCTTAAAACATGAGACTGAATAAAAGGACTTTGGGAATAAGTATAGAAAGAAGAGAGGACAGATCCATAGACTGAACCTTGGACCCATCCAGTATGCAGAAGTCTGAAAAATAAGAAGGGATCAGTAGAAAATTTTGGCCTCTCTGTTACTTTGGAATGTTCCCCTTGGTTTTAGGCATAGTAATGCTGTCAAAAGCTTTCTAGGATCTTTCAAAGGACAACGTTAGGAAAAAAATTCATTAAGAAATCACTAGGTGACATTGCTCCCTCTGATTCTAATCCATTACTCTGAACTATTTTCTCATTCATATTTGATTCTCCTTCCTCCCCTTTTCTCAACAGATTCCTAGTTGTCAACACCAAAAATTTACTAATTTGCTCAATGGCAAAATTTGTGTAAAATGAAATCAGAATAACTCTATCAGTACCATCGATAACAAACTAAAGTTAAATTAGTTTAATTTTAATGATTTATTTGTCATTTTTTTACTCTTTATAATAAAGCTCACGTACAGTCAGTTATCAGAGCATGACATTTTAAAGAGTTACACACTAATTATTCCTCTGTCTTTGATTTTTACCCTTATGGTTTGTTCAGTGTGAAATACTGTTACTTCATTTATTTCTATTTCTATTCAATTGTATGTTTTTTTTTTCCTCTGTAACATAGTCCTTTAAACTTTAAAATACATAAAATATAGTGGAAAAATCAAAATTTTATTTTAAAGATACTCAAAGATACTTTTTCATTTCTTGAAAAAGCTTTTACCTTTATGATATAAGAATGTCAAATTTTCAATCATATATTTATTTATTCATTCAAAAAAGTTCAGCACTTATATCCTAGGTATGGTATCAGTTATTAGATTGTTGGTAATTTTATAAATTAAATACCTCTTTCTTCTATCATCTATCTATCTATCTATCATCTATCTATCTATCATCTATCTATATCTAACTATTATCTATCTATCTATCATCATCAGCATCTATCTCTCATCTGTCTAATCTACTATTTATATCTGTCATCTATATATCATCTATCATCCATCTCTATCATCTTTCTTTCTATCTAGTTATCATCATCTGCCTGCCACCAACTATCCATTTACTTAGAAATATTTCATAATGGTTAACAAACTGCACTTTGGAATTTAATATCTAATTGCAATTCTGCCTTTACACTTTCTAAACAGTCATGAATATGAGCATGTAAACTGATTTCCCTAATTCTCATTTTTTCAACACCAAAAACATTCATAGTTATGTGCACTTTGCCTATTATGATGATTAATTAAATAATGGATATATGACAGCACAGTACTTCATGCATAGTAAATATGCAATAAATGATAGGTGTTATAATGATTAGTAATATTTCAAAAAGGTTGAACTTCAGTGTACATTCTCAAATCACTGAAGAAAATATTCATCCTCAAATCATAATATTAAGCAGAAGTTCTATTTCTTTCCTTAATATTGAGCACAGATGCTTGTAAAATAAGCATATGCTCTATCCATATGCTGTTCTCCCAGTAATAGAGTGACATGTTGTGAAATAACCCCAAAAATCATCAAAAGGAATTATCTTGGCACCTGTTATTGGTATCTTAGCATGTATTATTATTATTATTGTATGATCCAATATTCTGCTAGTTTACAGCATTATTTGCTGATTGTCTACGTGATTGTCTTGAAATGAACAGTTTTTTTTTAAGTGTGACAACTCTAACGGTTGTTTATCATCATGCTTAAAACAATAAGCTTATATTTAATGAAAGATAAAGACAAGGCCAACTGGTGTTTTGTAGGTTCTTCTGAATGTTTTTTCATCTCTCTTATTTCTCCTTAGAGACACTCTCCCCTTAGATTTCTTGTGGAGATGTCTTCATTCCTTTTAGATAATTGGAAACTAATAAATATGTCCCAGGTTTCAATCTAATCATCTCAGCTATGATAATATTCATAAACGTTTGTGAGGTAGGATTGGTTGGACACACATTTTGTAAATTATAGAATATTAAAAAATTTATGAGAAATCTTTACTATTCAAGGCATAGATATGACCATATGTTTAGATATATGTGATAGTGCAGACAGATTACATTAGTAAAATATTCACACTTTATCTCTTTGTTTGAATTAACATGAGATTATTTTATATTAATCTTTCTGCCTACAAAATTAAATATTATTTTCTAGTTAATATGTTTGCCTTTCATTGTGGTTGATTCTTGCTCATGTAAACTACAGAAAAAAATAGCAACATAAACTGCTCATGATAAGCAAAATAATGCTGTTATTTTCCTTCAAAATTTAAGAATAATTACAAATACCATGTAAGTTACATACAAATTAAGTAGCAGTAATAAAATGTTTTATTTTAGCCCCTGTATAAAGCACTAATTATTGCTTATTTTCTATTTTATAATTCCATAAATGCAAGAGGTTGAAGTTTGATTTATGTTCTTCCACCTGCATTTCTAATACTTAACTGGTTTAAACCAGACACTGACCTGGAAAATTGTGGTGGGAATAAGGATTATCCTAGTGCTCTCTAGTTAAGCAGAATGCATGAACAACTCTACAAATCAATCAAACATAACAAGTTGAAGGATATATTTCCTGAAGAATTCCTTTCACATGTTTTAATACATTTTTTAAAAATAGAAAATAACAGCTCTTTGGAGGTGCTAATTCTGATTAACACTTCGAACAATAAAAACTTATCATTGATAATTAGTTTGGTTTGTGAAATTGTATATGAGGTAGTGGGCTAGGTCATATAAAAAGAAAAATATGTATTCAATAATAAAAAGAACAACTTCAGAACAAGCAAAGAACTAATTAATTGACAAAAGTAATAAAAGAGATGTAATTTAAATATTTTGTATTAAAAATACACTATATGATATAGTTTATTTTTTCTGTCTGCCAGTGCTTGTGTTTACTTGGAAATACCATATTTATTTAGCAAACTGACAACAATTTCTCAGCTTAATAGGAAAATGAAGTGCATCACTAGGTTTATTTTAATTGAAAATATGGCTCTAAAATATATAACCAATAAGTGTTCCAAATTCACATTGTTTTTATTTTGTTTTTATAAAATAATAAGTTAGAGGAGTTAGAAAAACATGTTCCATTGCATAATTTCTTTGGTAGAATATTAATAAGAATGAGTGATTTTTTTTTAAAGATTTTATTTGACAGAGAGAAACAACTAGAAAGGGAACACAAGCAGAAGGAGTGAGAAGGGAGAAGCAGGCTTCCTGCAAAGCAGGGAGCCTGATGTGGGGCTCAATCCGGGGTCTCTGGGATCATGACCTCAGCTGAAGGCAGTCACTTAACCAACCGAGCCACCCAGGCGCCCCAGAATGAGTGAATTTTTAATGAAAAATATAAATGCCCTGTAATTTAACAGCTCATTAAAAATACTTTATTTTTAATTACTATTATTTTTGTATGTATTTACAGGAATCATACCTTCATATATCAGATGTAGACATTTATAAAATTGGGGTAGTTTGCATAAATGTTTTTGCAACTTTGTGTCTAAAATACATTTAGAATCTTTTGAAGGACTTCAAAATGTAATGATCTGAATGACTAAAATTATTTAAAGAAATGCTTATTTTTAGGCATTTACATTGTTTTCTAATTTTCAAACTATGCTGTGACATATAGTTTATATATAATATGAAAATTGAATTGCCTTTTGATAAAGGTAAATGTTCCATTATGTATTCTAAATATTGTTTTTCTTTTGCAAAGGAAAAATGATTTTTCACATTATAGAACTTATTGTTTTAACCATTTCAATTTATTTTTGGGATTTTCCTTTTTGGGGGGATATTCTTTAAATATTGATTCTTAAACAATAAAAGACCCATTGAAACTTCAGTCTTAAGAGCGGATTATCCTTTTCCTCAGTAGGCATTAATATGTTCTTCTTCCTCAGATCCATTCCTGGATTTTTATAAATATGGTTATATTTGCTGCATATTGTTACAAATTTTTCTAGATTTGGCTAGTATTTATTTGGTGGTAGTATTACACTCTTACACTCTTTTTTTTTTTTTTTTTTTTTTTTTTTTTTTTTTTTTTTTTTTTTTTTTTTTTTTTTTTTTTTTTTTTTTTTTTTTTTTGGTCATTTTTTGTCCTCCTCAGTAGTTCCTAGAAAAGTTGCAAGAGGCTATAATGGGTATAAACAAATAGCACTTTAATATGAAACTTAAAATTTCAGAATTTTACTGTAGGTCCTAATTTATTATACTGGCAATTTTACTTTGATGAAATCAATAATTAAAAGTCAAAGAATTATTTTTGAATATGAAACCAAGATTTTATCTAATTTATTTAAGAAAGAACAAATTTGGAATTAGTTACAATTGAGCTAAATGTTTGTAAGTAATATTGAAAAAATAAACTATTACAGATTTTGCAGGTCAGTTTTCAACACTGAGTTGACTTCTCTTGTGCCTTTTAAAAAATAGTGTCTCTTGCATGGTTCTAGATCATATCTTCAACCTCACAGAGTATTTCCTTATAAATGGGCATATATGTGAATATGGATCCTTTTATATATCATTTCCTGGATATAAAGCTACTCATCAGCTTCTTTTTACTGTGATATTTTAATTCTAGAATTTGTTTGAAATCACAAAGAGACATGAAGAACCACACAAAAGAGATAGAGTTTATCCTTCTGAGACTGACAGATAATTCTCTGTTATAGATTGCAATTGTTCTTATTTCTACTTATAAATTGTATGCTGAGTATGATAGGAAACTTAACCATCATTAAGCTTACTCTACTAGATTCTTGTCTCAAGACCCCAATGTATTTCTTCCTCTGTAATTTCTCTTTCCTGGAAATTTCATTCACGAGTGTTTGCATCTCCAGATTCCTAATCGCCATTGTAACCAGAGAAAAGGCCATTTCCTATAATGCTTGTATATCTCAGTTATTTTTTTACATATTCTTGGGGGTTATAGAATTTTTCCTTCTGGCAGCTATGTCCTATGATCGTTATGTTGCCGTCTGCAAACCTTTGCATTATACAGCCATCATGAACAGCAGAATTTGTCATCAGATTGTACTCAGTTCTTGGTCAACTGGATTCCTGGTCATTACCCTCTACTGATTTTGATTCTGAACCTGGATTTCTGTGCTTCAAATATTATTGATCTTTTCATTTGTGACCTTTCTCTTGTCCTGCAACTTTCTTGCTCAGACACACATTTACTAGAACAGATTGCTTTTTTCTTAGCCTTGATGATCCTCATTGTCACATTGTTATTAGTAATCCTTTCTTACTCTTACATCATCAAGACGATTCTGAAATTCCCTTCGGTTCAGCAAAAGAAAAAAGCCTTTTCTACCTGTTCTTCTCATATGATTGTTGCATCCATCACTTATGGTAGTTGTATATTCATGTACATAAAGTCATCTGCAAATGAAAGAGTCACTTCAAGCAAAGGAGTAGCAATGCTCAATACTTCAGTTTCCCCTTTGTTGAGTCACTTCATTTATACTCTGAGAAACCAGCAAGTTAAACAAGCCTTCAGAGATGTGTTTAGTAAGATTTTTTCTGCTTCAGATAAGTAATACTGTCTGTTGAAATAATTAACTTGAAAACATAAAAGGAACAGTGAATAAAAACTCTTATGATTCTTCTAGTTTAGTACTGTTCTTTAAAATTTAATTATTTGGATTTCTTTAGTTTACCTGAGCTTAGAAACTCTTTCCATGCTATACATTCTGACTTGAACTTTCTGTAATATGAAGAAATATTTTGTAAAGTTATTTTTTGTAATGTCAGTTGTCATCATGGTAAGAAAGCATAGTTTTTTTGGAAATGAATCATACATTTCATTTGTGTCATTTTATTTTAGTATTTTTTAAAAAAAAGATTTTGTTTACTTATTTTAGAGAGAGAGAGAGTGAGCAGGGGGAGAAGGAGAGAAAGATGGACAGAGAGTCTCCAGCAGACTCCCCACTGAGCACAGAGCCTGAGACAGTTCTGGATCTCTTGATGCTGAGATCATGATATGAAGTGAAATCAAGATTTGGACGCTTAACCAACTGAGCCATCCAGTCAACCCCTATTTTGGTATTTACATTGGGTAAAATTTTAAAATTGCAGTAGAAAATAAAATATGATTTATCACACATGTAGTTGATTTCTCACACAATCTTTCTCAAAAACATAAAACAGGCTAATCTCTTAAACATGTCAGTGAATCTATTGAATAAATGGGAATATATGATGAATTTAATTCCTGTCATTTCATTATTAGCATTACTTCTGTACAAGTATTCTATGGTAAACAATATCAAAGTCAATTTTTCATAATTCAAATTACTTCTTTAATGATAGAATTATGTTTTATTTTCTCTAAAACTAGGATTACTGGGACGCCTGGGTGGCTCAATTGGTTGAGCAACTGCCTTCGGCTCAGGTCGTGATCCCGGAGACCCGGGATCGAGTCCCACATCGGGTCCCCTGCTCGGCGGGAAGCCTGCTTCTCCCTCTCTCGCTCCCCCTGCTTGTGTTCCCTCTCTGGCTGTGTTTCTCTCTGTCAAATAAATAAAATCTTAAAAAAAAAATAATAAATAAAAATAAAATAAAACTAGGATTACTTTAAGTGTCAGTTCTTAAAACACATAGATGCCACAACTCTGTAATTCTCCTAATGTTTATGCCATTATGACAGTTGGTTTAGTTGGTTTATACCATAGAGGTGATTAGGCTGTTAGCTTAAGATTATCTTCCATATGTGCCAGTGGTATTTGTTCTTGTATATGTCTACAGTTACCATACATTTCTCAAGTCATTATTCCTGAAAATATTTATTGATTAATTTTAATGAAATCATAGCAAACCTAATCCATAACTCAAAGTAGAAACCATAATTAATAACTAATTGATCTTGAAAATTATAGGAATATGGCTTATATTTCTCAAACTCATCAATTTGGATACTTAAGATTTTTTCATTTCATCAGACATAAATTTTAATTAAAGGTTATGAAAAAATTGAGTTCTGGATATCTTGTTTACTTTTCACAGTATATAGATTATCAGTTCTGTAATTTCTTTGTGTACTCCAGGCTCATTCAAGTGCAGCATTGAAGAATATGATACTGAGGCTTCTCACTGTAGGGGAACCAAATTACAAGCAGTTTTTTCCTTAAGTAACCTTTATGGTGTATATCAGAATTGGAAGTGGTATGAATGCATCACACACACACACACACACACACACACACACACACACACACACCACACAGACACCCGGAGGTCTATCAAGCAATAACACACTACAACACAACCAATGTCCACATTGGTTTTTAAATATCACTAACTAAAGGGAACTTTGGATTTTCGGAGAATGACAGCATTATTTTGGGTTGATCAAGGAAAATATAAGATAGCTAAAATCACCTTGTTGTAGAGAAGTACTCAAAAAATGAAGAAGACATATAAACAAAGTTCCCACTCACCATATTTGGGTAATTTGGATATCAAATAAATTATGATATTAATAAACACAACTTATTGAGTAAAATGAGTATCCTTGAATCAATATTGTTTTCCTAGTAAATGAGTAATATACATTGGAGAAAAAAAACACCATCTTTATAGTAAAATATACTTAGCTACCAATATAGAAGTAACAATTAAGCTAGCAGAGTATCAATAAATGCTAAAACTAATGGATGAAAGTTTCATGAGGAACAGGATATTTATACAATCTCAAAATATCTCCTAATGAATTACTTATTATTACATGGAGAAAATAGTAACTTTGCAGTCTAGAGAGATTTGAAAGAGACCACCTTAACCAACTTATTGATTATCAATACCAGTGGGAAAATCAGCATTATATCACTCTTGAAAATGTGGACTAAAGAGGATCTATCATTATTTCTGTTCTATTCCTATAAAAAAACCCACTGCCACCAACATTAATAACAATACAAACAAACTCCAGATCTCAATTTAAGTTTGAAGAAAAATCAGGTGGAGCTAAACAGAAGTGAGAACTAAATGCAATGTATATTACTGAATTATGCTGGATCTAGAAGGAATAGAAAAATATAGAAAGATATAAGAGACATCACTTGGAAAAATTTATAGAATTTTAATATGGACTATGGATTAGATAATATATCAATGTCAGATTTTCTGATTTTGATAATTACAGTTTGGTTATGTAACATAATGATCTTATTAGGAAATACACCCTGAGACAGATAAAGAGGCACAATGTCCAAATTATTATCAAATGGCTTAGAAAGTATATATGTGTGTGTGTACACATTTGTGTTTATAGTATTAGTATTTGCATATATAGAATAGAATGTGCATGTGTGTATATATGTAGAGAGAATGAGGAAACAAATCATACAAAATGTAAACAACTGTGACTGGATAAAGGGCATATGTAGTACTCTACTATTTTTAGAACATATCTTTAAATTTAAATTAGAAAAATGTTACAAAAACAGGCTTGGACTGAAACAACTATTCTCAATATGAGTCATTATGGATTTGACATATAGGGGTGTCATGATAGAATTCCGACTATCCTCAAATCGTTTCCTCACTTGAGAGTAGTTGACTTACAAATGACTGAAAGCTATTAAGTATCTTAATAATTGATTCATTAAGAGTTTCTAGAATTTCATGTTCATCTGCAAATATTAGAATATTATTAGTTCATTGAAACCTAATATTTGGTATTCATTAAGAAGTTTGGGTGTTGTACAACATATGGGATGATTTTACCTGTTTTCAAATGTTTTCATAACTTTAGGAAATGATGCTTTGTTTTCCATTCATCAACAGTATGATCTTATATTGATAGATGTTTTCACTTATCATATTCTCTTTTTAATATGAAACAATTATTAGATTAAATTCACCCTTATTAATTAATTCCCTTTGGGATTTTTGGGTAATTTTAAGAGCACATAATGATGATAATGGCATGCAGCAATGATATTTTAATTATAAATTTCTAAGATTTCCAGGTATTAGGCATACAAATGCATTTCAAATAAAATGTGATTCATTTATATTTCTAGTGCTAATGTGACATTGCTGGCTCAGAGAACAATGTATATGATCATCCCTCCAATTTTTTGCCCCTCTAATATCATCACTAGCTCTTTTAAATATTAAAAAGACACCTAAAAATGCTATGATTCAAACAAAAATTTATACATGAATGTCCATAGCAACATTGTTAATAACAGTGCCCAAGTGGAAACAACCTAAATCTTTGTTCAATAAATTTGAACTCAGAAAAGTTACCTTAAAATTTAGGACTATGAGTCTAACCATTTCAATATAGTTATATCATGTTACAGATTAATAAGTGTGGAAAAAGCCCAATATTTGAATGTGACTTTGTCTCATACGCAAAGAAGAGAAGATTCAAAATTATCTGGGTACAATATTACCCTCACATAGTTGCCTTACCACAATGCATTTTTGATTGGGAAGAAAGGATTAGAAGAGCAAACAGTAACGTGGGATTTCAAAAACCACTATGATTTTTTCCATGCATAGTATAGTATTTAAAATCTATTACATAAATTTTGAAGGGTTTTCAACTTAATTTTTTCTTTCATTTCAGTAATGCAATTTGTTTAAAAGATTTTATTTATTTATTTGACAGAGTGAAACGCAGCTAGAGAGGGAACACAAGCAGGGGGAGTGAGAGAGGAAGAAGCAGGTTTCCCACTGAGCAGGGAGCCTGATGCAGGACTCAATCCTGGGACTCCAGGATCATGACCCAAGCCGAAGGTAGTCACTTAACCAACTGAGGTATCCAGGTGACCCACAGTAGTGCAATTTAATCAACAGAAAATAAACTGAGTGTATGATTGCAGAGAGGAATCCCAACTACTATATCAGCTTACATACTTCCAGTCAGTGTCTTTTCTCATCCCTTCCCCAGCCAAACTACACTACTTCTTGAAAGGTCATGTGTTGTAGTGGACTGAATATGACTTGATACCAGAATACAGGCTCCACTATTAATCACTGATGATGTATTGGTCAATGTTCTCAATCATCTACTGTCTACATTTTTATACAACTAAAGTGTATTTCCAGGACTGGCAAGGGCATTAATAGTAATGTTTGAAGAGTTTGACATGTCATTGATAGTTCAAAAAAAGCAGCTACTTTCAAAATTATGCCAGTAGAAATTATTTATTTAAATTTGGGGTTTTTTTTAAGATTTTATTTGTTTATTTGACAGAGAGAAACACAGCTAGAGAGAGAACACAAGCAAGGGGAGTGAGAGAGGGAGGCTTCCCGCCGAACAGGGAACCCAATGCGGGGCTCGATCCCAGGTCTCCGGGATCATGACCTGAGCCGAAGGCAGTTGCTTAACCAACTGAGCCACCCAGGCGACCCTAAATTTTTTTTTAAAAAAGATTGTATATTTATTTGACAGAGAGAAAGAGAGAGCACAAGCAGGGAGAATGGCAGGCAAAGAGAGATGGAGAAGCAGGCCTCCCATGAAGCAAGGAGCCCTATGTGGGGCTCCATCCCAGGATCCTAGAATCATGACCTGAGCTCAAGGCAGATGCTTAACCAACTGGGCCACCCAGGCACTCTGCCAATGGGAATAATTTAAAAGAGGGGCACCTGGTGCCTCAATTGGTTAAGTATCTGTCTTTGTCCCAGATCATGATCTTGGGGTTCTAGTTTGAAACCTCCTTAGGCTCCCTGCTCATCTGGGAGTCCTCTTCTCCTCCTCCCTTTGCCCCACTCTCCCACTCATCCTCTCGCTCTCTCTCCAATAAATAAATAAAATCTTCAAAGAAAAAGAATGATTAGGTGCTATTTCAAAACACACTTATATTTTTATTATTTTTTTAAAGATTATTTGTTTATTTGAGAGAGAGAAAGAGGGCAAGCAGGGGAAAGGGCAGAGGAGGTGGGAAAGGGAGGAAAGAATCTCAAGCAGACTCCTACTCAGTGAGGAGTCCCAAGTGGGACTGTGTCTCACAACCCTGAGATCATGACCTAAGTTAAAATCAAGAGTTGGCCACTTATCTGGCTGAGCTATGCAAGAACCCCTCAAAGCCCATTTTTAATTAATTAATTATTTAAGTAATTAATAACTATTTATTTTATTTACTATCATTTCTTTCTACTTTAAATTTATTTTATCTTTTCAGTGTTCCAAGATTGATTGCCCATGCCCCACACCCAGTGGTCCATGCAATAGGTGCCCTCAGTACCCACCACCAGGCTCTCCCATCCCCCATCCCTTCCCTCCAAGTCCCTCACTTTGTTTCTGTGTCCATAGTCTCTCCTGTTTCATTTCTCTACCTGAATTACCCTACTTCCCATTTCTTCTTCTCTTACTGTCTTCCATATTATCCCTTATGCACCATAAGAAAGTGAAACCATGTGATACTTGACTTTTTCTACTTGGCTTATTTCACTCACTATAATCTCTTCCATTCCAGTCCATGTTGCTACAAAAGTTGGATATTCATCCTTTCTGATGGATATGTAGTATTCCTTTGTATATATGTACCACATATTCTTTATCCATTCATCTGTTGATGGGCACCTTGGCTCTTTCCACAGTTTGGCAATTATGGACATTGCTGCTATGAACGTCTGGGTACATATGACCCTTCCTTTCACTACATCTGTATCTTTGGGGTAAATGCCTAGTAGTGCAATTTCAGGGTCATAGGGTAGCTCTATTTTTAATTTTTTAAAGAATCTCCACACTGTTTTCCAAAGCAGCTGCACCAGTTTACATTCCCACCAACAGTGTTTCTCCGCAGCCTCTCCAACACTTGTTGTTTTCTGACTTGTTAATTTTGGCCATTCTGACTGGTGTAAGGCGGTATCTCAGTGTGGTTTTGTTTTGAATTTCCCTGATAGCTAGTGACGCTGAACATTGTTTCATCTGTCTGTTAGCCATTTGTATGTGTTCTATGGAGAAGTGCCTCTTCATGTCTCTCGCTCATTTTTGATGTGTTCATCTTCTTTTGGGATGTTGAGTTTGAGTAGTTCTTATAGATCTTGGATATCAGCCCTTTGTCTGTAGTGTCATTTGAAAATATCTTCTCCCATTGTGTGGGTTACCTATTTGTTTTGTATTAATTAATTAGTTAAGTAATTAATAACTGTTTTATTTACTATTATTTTTTAATTTTTAATTTAAATTCAGTTAGCCAATTTATAGCACCTCGTTAGCTTCAGAGGAAGTGTTCAAAAATTTATCAGTTACATGTAGCATCTGGTGCTCATCACATCATGTGCCTTCCTTAAGCCCACTTTTAAAATTTACCTGCATTGTTTTACCTTATTTTTTCCTATTTCTACTTGTTAGATATCCTTGATATCTTCTAAAACTTCACTTAATCTTGTGTTGATGTGAATAATGGTTTTCATCATCATTTAAATTTGATGACCTGGGGCACTGGGTTGCTCACTCGTTAAGTATCTGCCTTTGGCTCCGGTCATGATCCCAGAGTGCCAGGTCTGAGCCCCACATTGAGCTCCCTGCTAGACAGGGGGTCTGTTTCTTCTTCTCTCACTCCCCCTGCTTATGTTCCCTCTCTAGCTATGTTTCTCTCTGTTAAATGAATAAATAAAATCTTAAAAAATAAAATTTGGTGTTCTAATTTGCTTTTATACATTTATTCTAATTTTGTAACATAATAAGTGACATAATGTTTACACTTTTAAAAATTTTTATTTACTTATGATTTAAATATTTATTTATTTGAGACAGACAGAGAGGATGAGTGAGTGAAGGGAGGGGCAGAGACAGAGAGAATCAACAAGCAGAATCCCTGCTGAACACCAAGCTCATCACTGGGCTTGATCTCACCACCATGAGATCACGGCCTGAGCTAAAAAAAGATTCGAACTATGAACACACTAAGCCAACCAAGTGCCCGTTTACCTTTGTTTTAAATTAAATATATGCCTTTCAAGTGAAGTTGTGTCATAATTAAAAGTCTTATTAGTGTTCATGAAGTTGTTTCCATCTTTTCAATTCTGATCATTCCCAAATTACTTTTTTTTAAAAGATTTTATTTATTTATTTGACAGAGAGAAACACAGCTAGAGAGGGAACACAAGCAGAGGGACTGAGAGAGGGAGAAGCAAGCTTCCTGCTGAGCAAGAAGCCCAATGTGGAGCTCGATCCCAGGTCTCCAGGATCATGACCTGAGCCGAAAGCAGTAGCTTAAGCAACTGAGCCACTCAGGTGCCCCACCCCAAATTACTTTTGATATCTTGGTTTTCACTTGTTTTACTTATTTTAATAAGGCTAGAATGACTTATTTGGTTTATTTTGATGCATCTGTGTGGCTGCTGTTTTCTATATGGTATTTGGATCTTAATCATGGTATTAATTTTGATGATTTTGATTAGGGAAGAAACCAGTTTTTTATATGTTATGTATAGAATTTATACAGTTTTAAATATTATTACTTTACTACCTTCCCTAGAACATTGAAGAAAAGACTGAGTCAGAAGTGGAGATATGTTTAATTACTTAGAAATATATTTTATAGTTTTACAGTGAGGGAAGCCACTATGTATAAGTTCTGTTTGAATGAAAAGGAGTTTGATTAAGGTGAGATGAGGAGGTATTTTTAAATGTCTTTGAGAGGGTTACTATGACTATTTTATAGGCACAAAGCAATGAAATAAATCAGGTGTAGTTAAATATTTAGAGGACTTTCTTCTTTGATTTTACACTGATTTGTCAAACCTTCAGGTTCTTTGAGAGAAATGTCATCTTCTTTATGAAGTCATTAAAAGCTTCTTTCATTTGCTTATTCCTCAAGGTGTAAATGAAGGGGTTCAACAGGGGTGCAACAGAAGTAGTGAGCACTGAAACACCTTTATTTAAGGCTACTTCTTCTTTTGCTGATGGCTTGATATAGATGAAGATACAACTGCCATAGGTGATGGAAACTACAATCATGTGGGATGAGCAGGTAGAAAAGGCCTTTTTTCTTTGTTGGACAGAAGGGTATCTCAGAATTGTCCTGATGATGTATGTGTAGGACAAAAATACACACAGTAGGGTGATAATGAGTGCAAGTACAGCCGCAAGGATGACCAATTGCTCTATTACCCACGTATCTGAACATGAGATCCTCAGGAGGGGACTTGCGTCACAGCCAAAATGATCAATGGCATTGGAGTCACAGAATTCAAGCTGGAGGCCCAAGCTCAGGGGTGGGAGAATGATCATCAAGCCAGACATCCAACAGCAGAAGACTAATAAGGTGCGCACCCTATTGTTCATGATGGGCATGTAGTGAAGGTGCTTACAGATAGCAACATAGCGATCATAGGACATGGCTGCCAGGAGAAAAAATTCTGTTGCTCCAAAAAGAATGATAAAAATATTTGACTTACACAGGCATTGTAGGTAATAGTATTGTCCCCAGTTGATATACTGTACAGGAATCGAGGAATACAGACAGTGGTAAATGAGACTTCTAAGAAGGAGAAATTTCTGAGAAAAAAGTACATAGGAGTTTTAAGATGAGAGTCTACCAGTGTGAGGGTGATAATAGTCAGGTTCCCTGTTACACTTAAGATGTAGGTGAGAAA
>PITA01031613.1:0-14993 GCA_004023965.1 Spilogale gracilis
TGAGCCGAAGGCAGTCGCTTAACCAACTGAGCCACCCAGGCATCCCCAAGGTTTTATTTCTAAGTAATCTCTACACCCAACATGGGGCTCGAACTCACCACCCCAGGATCAGGAGTCACAGGCTCTACTGGCAGATTCGACCACTTGACTCGACTCCTCACTTTTGGGTTTTTTGTTTTTGGTGACTGAGGGGGTCCCTTGACCTTCAGAACCTCACACAATCCCTCCTCCCTCTTCCTCTTCCCCCCTCCCCGCCCCCTTTCAATTTCCAGATGTGACAAGCTGGAGGGAGGGCGGTGGGCGAAACATAATTTCTGCCACGTCTCTGAGCGCCTCCCCAACTGAGCTGGGCAGCAGGAACTCAAGTGCGGGAGACGGAGCCCCCTCCTCGGCATGTACCAGCGATTCTAAGGACCCCTCTCTCCGCCCGGCTCAGCCTGTCCGCAAAGGGGCTTCACAGTTCATGGGAAATGTATACCACCCACCTACATACCATGACATGCTTCCTGCTTTTGTAAGTTTTCAGAGTATGCATTTTTTTTTCCCCCATGAAGTTGGATTGCTCGTGTCCAGCAGCGCCTGCTCTAAGTGGTTGAACGCCCACCTGGTTCTCCTCCCAGTGCCTTTGCCCTGATATGCCCTACCTTGGAAGTTTCCATTACTTCTGCATTTTTCTCTCCCCCTTTTCAAATCTTAAGGGTCTTCGGCTTCTTTCCCTGCTGTGTGGATATTATTTTAGCTTTGGTTCTTTAGAGAAAGGAGAGGCAGGCATTGCCTACAATACCACAAGTCCCCAGTTGTACTTCCTCATGGCAGGAAAGAGATGGGGGAGATGGGGGTAGGATTAACGGGGCAGTTCCAAGACTTGCCTGTCTCTTTTTCCCAGTTTCCGTTTTCCAAAACCAATTCTAATGTAAGCGGAACTTAGCCTTTGAGCCATTACCAGAAAATCCTGTTCATTGATGTTTCAGATGTGTTCACCGCAGTCATCAGAGAACCAGGGTACAGTGGAACGAGGATCTTTCCCCCTTCCCCAGCTCCGTCTTGAGCCCCGTGTTCCTTTTAGACAGTTCCAGATGAATGATCAAGACGGGTAAGGCCCTGCATTATAGTCCCATTTGCAGCGCGGGCCCCTGCTTGGGGGTGTCGCACGAGATAATGGGTGACATCTCACCGTGCTGTCTTCTGGAGACCACCGCGGACCTGAAGAGCAACCCCGAGCTGCAGGGTGTGCGGGGTGGACGAGGTTGGGCTAGGCTTGCACGTTCCCGACAGAGTTAAAGTTCTGGCGCGTGTCTGTGGCTGCTGCCCTGGGCACTGGTGCCGAGTATGTAACTGCAGAATGTGGCAGAACTCCTCCCTGGAGCATGTTCATTATAGGTGTGTGTGTGTGTGTGTTTTTTTTTTTTTTTAAAGGGGATGATTTAAATATTAAATGCAACTATGAACCTTTGCAGTGTAGGACTTATTTTTGGGAAAAGTATTGGGTTTTGCTTCCATCTGTACACTTGACGTGAGGCCAGATCTTTACTCTTCTCGCCCTCGTCAGAAAGGAAAGCAGGCTGGGCACGACTCGCCCCATCCGCCCGCTGAGGCAGCTGGTGGGACGGGCGCCGCGGCCCACTATCATCAACGCCGAAAACCTGAAGGGCCTTGATGACCTGGACGCTGACGCTGACGACGGCTGGGCAGGTGGGTCATGGGATGGGCCGCAGCTTCGGGGCCCTCCGTGGATGCGCTCCGGTGGTGGCTCGCTCACCGAGGCGTGTCCCCTGTTGCTCTTTGGTCTCGCTCTTAGATGCAGGGGAGGTTTTGTGAACGTTCTAAGAAGACTTTTTTGAATGGAAAAATTAAACAAAACCGCCAGTGGGGCAGTGAGCCCTTAGCCTCCTATCACCTGGCTCCAACAAGTACATGCCCTGTCCGCCAGCCCGTTTGTTTTCTCTTAAAATTCTTTTTGTTTATTTGGTTTCAAGTAAATTTTAATTACACTGAAAGGTGCTTCTCTTCATTGTGCAGTTTTGACAGAGGGATACACGTGTATAGCACACTTCCCATTGATCGGACAACCCAGGCCTTTCCCCCGCCAGCCAGCTAGCCGGCCTTCTTCCCCCGACTCTGCCCGGGGCCTCCCCTCTTGTGAGCGAGGTTCCCCTATGGATACTATTTTCATTGGTCTTCTGTAAATACCTGGGAGTGGAACTGGTAGGCCAAAGGGAGGATGAGCAATTGGGCCTGTGGGCCCACGTCCGCCTTTCCCTGTGGTGGCTGGGCCAGGCTGCATCCCGGCAGCAGGGTCTGAGAGCTGGGTTTCTCCATGCCCTCACAACACTTCCACATGATTAGTCTTTTTAATTTTAGCCATTCTAGTGGGTGTGTAGTGGTGGCTCATTGTGCTTTTAATTTGCATTTTGCTGATGACTAATGATGAACAAGTTTTCGTGTGTTATTTGGCTATTGGTATACATGTATTTTTTCTTTTTGAGTGGTAGGATACAAGTCATACATATGAGTCCTTTGCAACTTAATGTTTTACAAATATTTTTCCCATTGTTTGCCTGCCTTGTCTGTTACTTTTTTTTTTTTTTTTAAGATTTATTTATTTGAGAGAGAGCATGCGCACGTGTGCACATACAAGTGGGGAGAGAGGCAGAGGAGGAGAGCAAGCAAGAATCCCAACCAGACTCCGTGCTGAGTGTGGAGCCCAACATGGGGCTCAGTCCCAGGACCAATGAGATCATGACCTGAGCTGAAACCAAGAGTCAGAGACTTAACTGACTGAGCCACCCAGGCATCCCTTGTCTGTTCATTTTTTTTTTAGCACTGGGTTTTGATGAGCCGAGGTTTTTCTATTTTGATGAAGCTTGATTTATTAGTTTGTGTTTCTTTTGTGTCCTGTCTAAAAATCTTGGTCTCCCCTTAACAGCAAAGATACTCCCGTATTTTCTACATTTTCAACTCTTGGTTTTTGGGTCTGTAGTCTGTGTTGAGTTAATTTTTGTGCATAAGCTAGGAGTCAAGGCTCGTTTTAATCCATGAGGCTCTCTAGTGGTTCTGGACCATTTGTTGTTAGGACTTTCCTCTCCCTCTTGAATTTTGCTCTGACACCTTTGCCGAAAATCAACTGACCAGATAAGTGTGGGTCTATTTCTGGACCCTGTTTGTTTCAATGATGTATTTATTCATCCTGTAGGTTTATAGTAAATCTTAAATTCAGGCTCTGTAAGTTTTCTAGCCTTGTTCCTTTTCAAGATTGACTATTTTTTCAAGATCATTCAACTATAAGATCTTCTCATTCCCATATAAATTTAGAATCAGCCCGTCAGTATTTACAGAAAGCCCACAGGCATTTTGGTTAGGACTGGGTTGAATGTATTTCTGAATGAAATGATACCTTAATTTTGAATCTTCCACCCAGGAACTTGGTGAGTCTGACTTTTCTCAGCTGTGTTTCAGTTTTCAATGTGGAGGTCTTGAACGTCTTTTGTTAAAATTATTCCTAAGTAGTTGATGTCTTTTGATGCTGCTGTAAATGGCATTGATTTTCATTTTCATTTTATTTATTTATTTATTTATTTATTTATTTATTTATTTTATTTTATTTTATTTTATTTATTTGACAGAGAGAAACATAGCCAGAGAGGGAACACAAGCAGGGGGATTGAGAGAGGAAGAGAGCAGGGAGCCTGATGTGGGACTCGATCTCACGTCTCTGGGATCAGGAGGCCTGGCGTTGATTTTTAAAATGTAATTTCAGGGGGGCCTGGGTGACTCAGTCGGTTAAGCAACTGCCTTCGGCTCAGGTCATGATCCCGCAGTCCCGGGATCGAGCCCCACGTCAGGCCTCCTATTCCACGGGGAGGCCTGCTTGTCCCTCTCTCACTCCACCTACTCGTGTTCCCTCTCTAGCTGTGTTTCTCTCTGTCAAATAAATAAATAAAATCTTCAAAAAAATGTAATTTCATTTCTGTTTGTTACATAAATAGTTGATTTTTGTATATGGACCTGTACCAGGCACTTCGTTGAATTACACTGGGTTAGTTTTACTAGTTTTTGCTGATTTCTTAGAATTTTCTCTATAAATCATCATGTTGCCTACAAATAGGGAGAGTTTTCTATCTTCTTTTCAGATTATATGCCTTTTATTTCTTTTTCTTGCCTAAATGCAGTGTGATACTTTCCAGTCCAGTGCTGTATTCAAGTTTTTTTGTTCCTGATCTTGGGGAGAAAGTGTTTAGAATTTTGGGTGTTCTTTTTTTTTTTTTTTTAAGATTTTATTTATTTGACAGAGAGAAACACAGCCAGAGAGGGAACAGAAGCAGGGGGAGTGAGAGCAGGAGAAGCAGGCTTCCCGCCGAGCACGGAGCCCGATGTGGGGCTCGATCCCGGGTCTCCGGGATCATGACCTGAGCTGAAGGCAGTCGCTCAACCAACTGAGCCACGCAGGTGCTCCATAAATTTTGGGTGTTCTTTAACAAATTGAGGGGTTTCCTTCTATTTCTAGTTTGCTGAGTGTTTTGTTTTCTAAATCATGAATGGGTATTGAATTTTGTTAAATAAATTTTCCTATGTCTGTCATCATAAGATATTTGTCCTTTATTTTGATAAGCTGGAGGACTGCATTAATTGGTTGATATTTGTTTATTTATTTAAAAAATATTTTAAAAAATTTATTTACTTCAGGGACGCCTGGGTGGCTCAGTTGGTTAAGCGACTGCCTTCGGTTCAGGTCAGGATCCCAGAGACCCGGGATCGAGTCCCACATCGGGCTCCCTGCTCAGCAGGAAGCCTGCTTCTCCCTCTCTCACTCCGCCTGCTTGTGTTCCCTCTCTCACTGTGTTTCTCGCTGTCAAATAAATAAAATCTTTAAAAAAAAAAAAAATTTTATTTACTTCAGGGGCTCCTGGATGGCTCAGTCGTTAAGTCTCTGCCTTCAGGTCAGGTCAGAATCCTGGAGTCCTGGGATCGAGCCCCGCATCAGGTTCCCTGCTTGGCGGGAAGCCTGCTTCTCCCTCTCTCACTCTCCCTGCTTGTGTTCCTTCTCTAGCTGTTTCTGTCAAATAAATAAATAAAATCTTTTAAAAAAGTTTTATTTACTTGATAGAGCACAAGTACGTAGAGTGGCAGGCAGATAGAGAAAGAGAAGCAGGCTTTCCACTGAGCAGGGAGCCCACCCAACATAGGGCTCGATCCCAGGACTGACCATGACCTGAGCCGAAGGCAGACTCTCAACCAGATGAGCCACCCGGGCGTCCCTATTTATTTATTTTTAATGCTAAACCAATCTTGCATTTCTAGAATAAGCTCCCCTTTTTGTATGCCTAGATTGAACGTGCTGATATTTTATTAAGGGTTTTGGTGTCTAATGTCCATGGCAGATACTGGTCTCGGATTTTCTTTTCTTTTCTTTTCTTTTTTTTTTAAGATTTTATTTATTTGATGGAGAGGAAACACAAGCAGGGGGAGTGAGAGAGGGAGAAGCAGGCTTCCCGCCAAGCAGGGAGCCTGATGTGGGGCTCGATCCCGGGTCTCCAGGATCATGACCTGAGCCAAAGGCAGTCGCTTAACCAACTGAGCCACCCATGCGCCCCGGATTTTCTTTTCTTTTAATACCTTTGTTGGGTTTTGATCTTGGGTTATGCTGGGCTCATAAGAGGAGCTGAAAAATGTTCCTTCTTTTTGAAAGAGTTTGTGGTTTGGTAATATTTCTCTCATAAGTAATTGATAAAATTCACCAGTGAACTAATTTGACCCTGGAGTTTTCTTTGTGGTGACATTTTTTTTTTTTTAAGATTTTATTTATTTATTTGACAGAGAGAAATACAGCCAGAGAGGGAACACAAGCAAGGGGAGTGAGAGAGGGAGAAGCAGGCCTCCCGCCGAGTAGGGAGCCCAATGTGGGGCTCGATCCCGGGTCTCCAGGATCATGACCTGAGCTGAAGGCAGTCGTTTAACCAACTGAGCCACCGAGGCGCCCCTGTGGTGACATTTTTGATAATAAATTTAGTTTCTTTGGTTTGTTACAGGGCTACTCAGATTTCTTTTCTTGTTTTTGTTGGTATTTAATAAGTTATGTTTTCCAAGGGATTTGTTCATTTCTTTTGAGTTGAATTTATTGGTATAAAGTTTTTGATCTCATTCCTTTTCCTTTTGATGTCTGTAGGTTCTGTAGTGCTAGCCCCTCTTTCAGTCCTAGTAATTGGGTAATTTGTATTTTTCCTTTTTCTTATTCACTTCTTCCAAGGAGTTATTCTTTTTATTCATCTCTATCGCTTAAAAGAGGCAGTTTTGGGCTTTAATTTTCTCCATTGTTGGATTGTTTTCTATTTTATTCAACTTACTGAGACTTATCTTATGACCAGGATATAGTCTGTCTTGGTGACTGTTCAACTGCATTTGAAAAGAAGTGTATTCTACAGTTGCTGAGCTTCTGCAGATAGCAGGGTAGCCACTCACAAAGTGGTTGATAGTGCCCTTCGGCTCTTGTGCACTTACATTTTTGTCCAGTCCTCTCAGTTGCTGAGAGTGAAGTATGGCAGTCTCTACTGTGACTATGGATTTATCTGTTTCTCCCTTTAATTGTATCAGGTTTCTGCTTCGTTGGTTTCAAAGCTGTTATTAGGCATATGCACATTTATATTTTTTATGACTGACATATTGACTCTGTATTGTTTTCAGATGTCCTTTATCACTAGAAATGCTTCTTGTCTTGGCGGGTGTGTGTGTGTGTGTGTGTGTGTGTCTCTTTTGTCCCATGTTAGATCATTGCTCTAGTGTTACTGTTTTCACGGTGTGTATTTTTTTCTTTAATCCTTTTCCTTTCAGCCTATTTGTATTTGTTTAAACTGAAGATCTAGACAGCATGTAGTTGCATTTGCTTTTTCATCACATCTGCTTTGTAATTGTATTGGACTTTTTTGTTTCCTTTTTTAAAAGGTACAGTGCATATAACAAATCTCACATACCACTAAATCCATCCTTTTAAAGTCCACAGTTCAGTGGGTTTTAATACCTTCACAGGCTTGTGCAACCATTGCCACTGTCCAGTTCCAGAACATTTCCATCGCCCACGAAAGCAGCACACTGTAGTCCATTAGCAGCCACCCCCAGTTGCCTCCCCCCACCCGCCCCATCCTCTGGCAACCACTCATTTACTCCCTGTCTCCGTGGCTTTGCCTCTTCTGGACATTTCATAGAAATGGAAGCACACAGTATAGTGTGTGGCCTTTTCTGTCTGGCTTCTCTCACTGAGCATGTTTTCAGGATTCATCTTGTTGAGATGTGTGTCCGTGTTCATTTTTATGGCCAAAATACTCTTCCCTGGTATGGATCTCCCACATTTTGTGTCAGCTCACTTGTCAGCTGTTGGGTGCTTCCTGCCCCCTGAGCCCCGCAGGCTGGGCAGCGCCCGAGGACACAGCGGCTGCTCACAGATCCCGCTGACCCAGCCTCTGTGTTGCCGGGTTGGACTCCCATCCAGTTTTGCCTGCTTTTTTTTGTTCACTCTTCTGTACCTTCTAAGACGTTTTGTAAAATATTTTGTCCAGATTTAAGAACTGGTATCTGTGGAAGGGGCTTCACCTGCCCAGGGCTGCTCTGCTGTCCCCCACAGCCAGCGCGGTGCCTCACCTTGTCCGCGGTGATGGTCACGGTGGCAGTTGGCCGGGTTGCCCTCCGCCTCCTTTGGGCCAAATGAGCCCTGACTAGAGGGAACCCCCAGTGTGGCGCTCACACTTGGCTTCTCTTGGACTCCCTGGCCTTCCTCCTCTTGTAGGCCTTCATGAGGAAGTGGACTACTCCGAGAAACTGAAGTTCAGTGATGATGAAGAGGAGGAGGAAGTTGGAAAGGATGGCAGGCCGAAGTGGTAAGAACTCCCCCTCCCTGCTCCTAGTGCCGCTCCCTGGGGCTGGACCAGTGTGGGTGCGCACGTGTCACCGCTTATCGGTCAGCCGTGGTCTGGTTGCCGTGCCAAGGGCATGTCCCGGTCACGGGCAGCCTCCCATGGGCGGATATGGTTTCTCTTCTGCGGATGGGACAGCCGTGTGGGCCTGGAGCTGGGGCGTGCATCCCAGCACGGTTGGCTGGCTGGCCGAGTCTTAGTGGTTTGAACCACCGTGCCATTGTTTTCCCGAGCATGTGTGTATACCACTTGCTGCACAGATGACGTATAGATGTAGTGGCCAGAAAGGTTTCCCTGGCCAGGCAAGTTTGGGAGACCACCGGGCTTCAACCGACTTTACTCCATCGTTGCCCAGAGCCTGTGATAGGCGTGCTGGAGCATGTCGGGGATTTGGGGCAGGTGGAGGAAGCACGGAGTGGGGCATGCCAGCCTTCCTGAACTTTCTCGACCCTTTCATTCTTTTTCTCTTTTTTTGGATCATTTCATTGGACTCATTTTACCTATAATGCCCTTTGGAAAATACTTCACTGTAGTTTGGTTCCTCTAGTTTTTGTCATAATACCAGTAGTTTGATTGGCTAGTACTTTTAATTTGTTTTTAAAGTAAACTCCACCCCTGATGTGGGGGTTGAACTCATGACCCTGAGATCGGGAATCTCATGCCCTCCCAACCAAGCCACCATGCGCCCCTGGCTAGCACTTTGTAAATAGTACCCACGGCTGCTTTAATTTGCTTTTTAATTTAACTTAATTCAGTTTTATTTCATTTTCAAATACTAGCAAATCTTGTGTGAGATTGCCTATTTTCTTTGTATATATGTTAGACTTAACTATATTTCCTTTAAAATGTGATTAGTGTCGTATACCATTTTGATATTAATGCTTTGATGTTTTCTTTTTGTCGATTTGGTGTCAGTAACTAAATGTTTACATAGTTGAGTCTGCATGTCTTTTTCTTTCTTATTCCATGTTATTTCCTTTAAAGTCCTTCTAGAGGGAGTGGGTAGTGACCTTTTGCTACTTTTTCTCTGATGAACAGTTAACTAACTGAGGCTTCTCTAACTTACTTTAATGCTGTTTGATTTTAACTGAAGCTTTGAATGCACTTGGCAAATATCTAGAGAGGGTCAGTTCTTGGAACACGAAGCCCAGAAGGAACCGTGATCAAGAATTTAAAATAAAGGCAAACAGTTTACAGACTTACGGAGCGATGGGACGTTCTGTTCCTCATCTCTTCCAGTTGACGTGAATGGAAGAAATTCTTAACTGAAATTCTTAACTGAAAGAGTTAAGCATGGGTTTTGACGCAGTTCGCTGCTGGCCGTGACCGAAGACTTCTCAAATTGAGGGTCCCCAAACCATCCCCTCCCTGAACCTGCACTTTCCTCGGCGTTCTCTGAGTTGGTTGTGAGTCTCCTCCTCCAAGCTCCCAGGTCTTCCTTTGTTTCCCCATCCATGATGGATTCCTGACACTTCCCTGGACTCCATCCCTTCCTGTTCATCGTCCCTGGGCCCCTAAGACTACATCCTTTCTTTTCTGCACCTTTCAGAGGTTAGCCAGCTCCCGTCTTCCCTCCACACTGTGCCTTGGTCATCTTTCCTGGTGTGTCAGGAACCTGGCGTGGTCTCGGTGCCTCTCAGAGTGATGCCAGGAGTCAGTAGCAGTTGCTGGCCTGCTGTGCTCGCGAGAGCAGCTTACTGGCCTCATCCTCCCCACGGACCTGTGTGCATGGGCACGCACAGAGGCACACATACTAGCCACAGCTGACCCCTTGCTTTTCCTTCAACTTCTTGATGTGTGCTGGTCGCTGAAAGTGGTGCTTGATAAATGCACATGCTTCCTTATCCGGGCGCCTTTGTTTCTCCTGCAGCAGGGAAAGGTGGGCACTGTACAGACCTCCGTTCCCCTCCCGCCTCCATCTGGAACCCCTCTTACGCTCTATGCTGCGTCTGCTTGGCTTCCTTCTCTTGCTCTCTGTATTATGGCATCATTCACGGAGTCATCTTTCACTATTTTGAGGAAAATTCATTGAGTGCCTCCTTTATGCAAAGCAGAGGGAAGGAACCATAGTCTAAGGGGAAGGGTCTTCGTCTGGGATCTTAGGTTCAAATCTTTTTGCTCTTCCTGGGATGATAGCTCCCAATCTCCCTGAGATTCTGTTACCAATCCTTTAAAATGGGGGAGAAAGGACTGACTTTCCTGTCGACCAAGTAATGGATGTAAAATGTCCCTCGTGGAGCTCTGTGTGTACGAGTGACTTGGTAAGTGTTGGTGCAGGATTTTGGTGTTCTGGGCGCGTCCTCTCACCCACGGTCGGCTAGGTCTGCTCCAGGGAAGGACACTGGTGTGTGGACAGCTGGCTTGGGGATTCCTGAGGCCCTTTGGTGGGTAAGAACAAAGTGCACTTGGGCTGGTGGGGAAAACTCACACTCACTGCGGTCTGTCCCAGGAGCAGCTGGGACCCCAGACGGCAGCGGCAGTTGTCAATGAGCTCCGCGGACAGTGCTGATGCCAAGCGTCCCCAAGAGGAAGGAAAGGACTGGGGTGAAGCAGTGGGTGTGACCCGTGTCGTCCGGAAAGTGCCAGAACCTCAGCCACCTTCCAGGAAGCTTCACAGCTGGGCGTCCGGCCCTGACTACCAGGTACCGTGGTCACCCGAGGGGCTCTGTGCCTGTTCTAGCGTGGGAGACACGTGCACACACGCACCTGCTCCTCTCAGACTCGCCCCACCCGAGCTCCAAGACCACAGTCTGTCCTCTGTGTTCGTGCTTCAGTGAGCACGTGGTTTCTGAAAAGTCCTAGGTGGACATCTCTCTCTCTCTCTCTCTCTCTCTCTCTCTTTCTCTTGATTTTTTGTTTTCTTTTCTTTTCTTTTTTTTTTAAGGTTTTTAAAATTAATTATTTTAAGAGAGAGAGCATAAGAGGTAGATGGTCAGAGGGAGGAGATCCCCTGCTGAGCAGGGAGCCTGATGCGGGACTCCATCCCCGGTCTCCAGGGTCATGACCTGAGCGGAACGCAGTTGCTCAACCAGCTGAGCCACCCAGGCGCCCTCAATTTTTCATATAAAAAATATCTTTCAAAATTTTGAAACACTCACAAACTTACCAAAGAGTTGGGAGCACAACATGAAGGATATTTTTCTCTAAACCAGCTTTAGAGTCAGTTACCAGCCTGCTCAGGCCCTGTGACAGCAGAACGCTCGGGTATTTATTCCCGGCCTCGTAGGTAACCACAGTCAAAAGCAGGTTAGTGTTGGTGCATCACCGGCGCCTCGTCCAGCTTGTTCCGTCTGTTCCATTCGTGTCCTGGGTATGGAAGAGTCCACTGCAGGATCACGGGCTGTGTTCAGTCTGGAGGAGCCCCTAAGCCTCCCTTCCCACTTGTGCCTTTGACCCTTGCGGAGAATGCAAGCCATTTGTCTTGTGGAATTCAACTCCAGTTGGGTTTCTCTGGTGTTTGCTCCTCATGAGGCCCAAGGTTTCCATTTTGGGCTAGAATGTCTCAGAAATGACACTGAGTCTTCTCCTTATATCCCCTCATGTGCCATGATCCCACCCTGTCCACTCTGACAGCCTTCACCCTGATCTCTTGATTAAGGTTTTAATGTTCACCAGATTTCATACCGTGGGGTTTTTCTCTTCCACATCTGTAATTGATAAGAAATTTGTGGGGAGATACTTTGAAAATATGATTGTCCCGTTTCTCATTAAACTTCCAGTTTCCTTATTTATTTCAGTGGGTTAGAGTCTGACCCTCTCATTGTTCTGAAGCTCTAGGTATTTTTGATTTGGCTGTTAGGAGCCTCTTTTGGCCGCTGTCTGTCCTTACATGTTTCGTCCATTATTGAGCAGTTTCGTTGCTTTCCGATAGGACAAGCCTTTTTTTTTTCTCTCTTTTCCTTTTCGTTCAATCTTTTTTTACGCCCCATGTAAGCTCCACACCCAACATGGTCCTTGAACTCACGACCCTGAGATTAAGAGTCGCATGGTTGGTCCACCGGCTGAGCCAGGCAGGCACCCCAGGTCTGGAATCAGCCCTTATGAGACTTAGAAACCAGTATGTGGGCCTCAGGAGTGCTCGGTCCTCCTGGGCCTTCTCAGTGGACAGGGCGAGGGAAGGTGTGTGTGTACGTGTACGTGCGTGTCTGTGTCTGTGTGGAGAGCCGTGACGTCACAGTGGTGTCTCCAGTTCCACACACGGCAGCTGGTTCTTTCCCACCAAGGTCTGTAGCTCCTCTTTCCAACAGGGACGCATCTGTCCTGTTGTCCCTCACAGTCACACTTACTTGATCAGTCCCCCTGTATGTGACCAGTCTGCTGTTTCTGGCCCGCACGGATGCCCTCCTGGCCCCCTCAGCTGTCAGTGCCCCGTCCCACCGCCCCACGCGGCTGCCCTGAATCTCCCAGCTGGGCCCGCACTCTTGGGCCTTGCCTGCTCACCCAGCCGGGTCGGGCTCCAGCTGCCACAGCAGCCACGCCTCCACGTGGACACCCTCCTCTGCCTGGGCTCTGAGCACCCGCTCCTAGCCACCGTGCCTGCCTGGCGCCCGATGCCTGCCTTGTTGGGCCCCACTTCACGACTTTGGAACCGATTGTCCGGGAGGCGCAGTTCGGTCTGGGAAAGGCATTAATTCAGATACATTTGGCAAAACACCACCAATGTAAAACTGCCATTTTTAATGCACTTTGGCATTGAGGAGCTCTGGTTCCATGTGATGTAAAATGAAAATGCGTTTGTCTTCGGGCTTTTGTATTGAGCACCTGTTCAGTGCCAGATGCTGTGCGAGGTGTGGGGGACACAGAAGTGAAAGAAAATTGGCACAGCTATTTGGGGAAATCACCCTGCAGCTAATCCAGATTTCATTCCGGTATTGGGGTTACTCCGTATTCCAAGAAGGTTTCGCTTTGATCTGCTCAGAAACCATAATGTGAGTTAACCGAGTCAACAAGGAAAAAAAAGTTCTATGATTTTACTATTCAGATTTCTGAAAAGTTCCAATGCTTTGCAGAGCACAGGGCCTCTGAAATGGCAGCTAATGGTGGGGCACTCCAGACGTCTTGCTGGAGTTACGCATGTGCCCTTTCATTTCTGGGAGCCCCGGGGTGCGAGGTAAATGATGGTTTAGGTACATCCTCTGTCCCTGGCTTACAGGGGGAGCTAAATTAGAGAATGCTGGCACTTTCCCGGACCTCACTGCACATGAGTAAAGAGCGAAGCAGGATTGAAACCCGGGTCCACCCGGCACGTGACTGCTGCCTCTTAGAGGGAAGGAGAGCTGGTCATGCGGCGTGGGGCGGCCCATCTCCTGGGCTTGGGACCCGTTGTTTCATCTGATATTATTCTCTGGGCAGAAGTCCTCACTGGGCACCGTGTTCCGGCAACAGTCCGTTGAGGACAAAGAGGACAAGCCGCCTGCACGGCAGAAGTTTGTGCAGTCGGACATGTCTGAGGCCGCGGGGCGAGCCCGAAAGCGCCGGGAGGAGGAGGAGCGCCGAGCCCGGGAAGAGAGGCTGGCTGCCTGTGCTGCCAAGCTCAAGCAGCTGGACCAGAAGTGCAAGCAGGCTCAGAAGGCGGGCGAGGCCCAGAAGCAGGCAGAGAAGGAGGTGCCCCGATCGCCAGGCACCGAGAAGCCGCCCACCCAGGAGAATGGCCCTGCTGTGCGCAAAGGTAAGTGCTGGGCCCTGGCCCCATGACCTGGCCACCCAGGGCTGTCGGCCACGCTCTCTTGATTCTCCCTGGCTTCCCAGTGCAGCCTGTAGTGCCCAGCAAGGGGATGCAGGGAAGCACGGGTCTTTGAGTTCTGGTCTGCGTTCATATCCTGTTGTAGCTACACACTTCACCTCCCGAGCTCTTGTCTCCTCATCTGTAAAATGGGATGGAAGGTAGTGTGTACCTGCCCGCACGCTGAGGGGCCATGGGAGAGCAAGTACAGAAAACACTTGGTGCAGCTTCTAGCTACGGAAAGCATGCGTGGTACCAACTTTGTCCTCATCGTCTTCATCACTGTTCTCGTCCCTGCCGCTGCTCTACCAGAGATGCGGGTGCTGGAGACCTTTAACACAAGCACAGGGTCCTTTTCGTTCACTGAAGAAAATCACAAAGAACATACCTTTGTGACGTTGAGAGAAGCCTTCCTGCTCTTCTGAGTGTGTTCTTCCTGGCATTAATTCTGCAAGGAGTGGATCACGTGACTATGTAAGACGTTGAGCATGATGGAGAGGGACTCTTGCCGCTGTTTGAAAGAGGATGACCGGCTTTGTTTTTTTTTTTTGATACTCTTTTTTTTTTTTTTTTTTAAGATTTTGTTAGAGAGAGAAAGAATGATCCAGGGAGAGAGGGAGAGGGAGAAGCAGACTCCCTGCTGAGCAGGGTGCCTGATACGGGGTTCGATTCTGGGACTCTAGGATTATGACTTGAACCGGACGCAGACACTTAACCGGCCGAGCCACCCAGGCGCTCTTCTTTATGATATTATTATTATTGTTTTTAAAGATTTTATTTATTTATTTGACAGAGAGAAACATAGCTAGAGAGGGAACACGAGCAGGGGGAGTGAGAGAGGGAGAAGCAGGCTTCCTGCTGAGCAAGGAGCCCAATGTGGGACTCGATCCCAGGTCTCCGGG
The DNA here is from genome assembly GCA_004023965.1 of Spilogale gracilis. Taxonomy (NCBI): domain Eukaryota; kingdom Metazoa; phylum Chordata; class Mammalia; order Carnivora; family Mephitidae; genus Spilogale; species Spilogale gracilis. The sequence goes on from PITA01031613.1 coordinate 14,526, forward strand.
GTCATGACCCGAGCTGAAGGCAGTCGCTCAACCAACTGAGCCACCCAGGCGCCCCTGTTTTTCTTTATTTTAAGGTTTTATTTATTTGACAGAGAGCACAAGTAGGCAGAGTGGCAGGCAGAGGGAGAGGGAGAAGCAGGCTCCCCGCTGAGCTGGGAGCCTGATGCGGGGCTCGATTCCAGGACCCGAGGATCATGACCTGAGCCAAAGGCAGACAGACGGTTAACAACTGAGCCACCTACACGTTTTTTTGTTTTAAGATTTTATTTTCTTTGTGATATTCTTAAGTGAACTAAAAGCAGCTCTTTTTAGCAGTGAAGGGCCTGAGGGAACTTGGAGAAACTGACAGCTGTTCTATCCATTTCCTTGCCTGGAAGCCTGGGTGCGGCCTGTGCCCAGCCTCAGTCCGAGAAGCGGGTGCTTCGGTATGAGCGTGGTCAGCTGGGGCGGGCCCTCGGGGCGGGCCTG
>PITA01031615.1:0-15902 GCA_004023965.1 Spilogale gracilis
TGCAATGCTTTTTTGATTTAACATTTTGGCCAAAAAAATTTGTTTTGAATATTAGTAAGTCATACCTTTGACATTAATGGAAGGAAACAATTGTAACCAACTATGAGAGGATTTCCTTGAGTACCTTGCTCAACCTCCAGGATCTCACCCAGGAAATATGGGGTTCTGTGTTCAATTCCTACCATGTCAGCCCTTTGTGCATCTGACAAGTTTTTAATTTGATCTTTTTCCTTTTAAAAGATTTTATTTATTTATCTGACAAAGAGAGAGATCACAGGTAGGCAGAGAGGCAGGCTGAGAGAGGAGGAAGCAGGCTCCCTGCTGAGCAGAGAGCCTGATGTGGGCCTCCATCCTAGGACCCTGAGATCATGACCTGAGCCGAAGGCAGAGGCTTAACCCTCTGAGCCACTCAGATGACCCCATGGTGAAGTTTCAGTGTGTGGTACACTGCTGGGAACTGTAGTCACTGTGCTGCAGTCTCTAGAACTTTTTGCCACCAAGAAGTCCTGCCCTGGGACCAGCATCTCCGCCGCCCCACATGCCCCCAGCACTGCACCCCTCAAAGCCTCTGGTCTGCACCCTGCTTCCACAGGTCTGACATCCTCACTGTCCTCCTGTGAGATTTCTGCCATGGTGGGATGGCGTGGCTTTGGTCCTTTTGTGTTCGGCTCATCTCACTTAGCACAGTGCCCTCCGGGTCCCTCCTTCATCCATGCTCTTTGGGAATGGTAGGGTGTTCTTGTTTTTAAAGCTGAATGATGTTCCCTCCTGTTTCCTTTCATAGGAAGGAAGCACCTATTTAAGACCCGAGGAGACAGCGGTGCTCTGCGGCTCAGCCCTCTTCTGGCAGCTTGCCTCCAGCACATTCTGTCACTGGCCTCCTTCTCCCCAGTGGAAACAAAAGTAAACATCTCTTGAGTCAAAGGTAGGTTTGAAAACACACAGACACACATTTGAGCTCCAGAAAAGAGAGAGGTCAGAGACCCAAAGAGGGGGAGGGGGGTGCTGGGGACTTCATCTCAGGACCTTCTCAGAATGGGGCATCAAGAATTTCTGGACTCAGACTGGATTCTCAGTCCCATCTTTCCCACCACAGCACTGTGTGAGCAGATGACCTTTAATCTCTGAATTGCAGAAATCAACAAACAAGACTGCAAACAAGGACAGGCAAAGGAGGAGCAATGTTCTGTAGTAGAGGGGGAGAAAAAAAAGCAAGCCTCCCTGTTGGCCCAGGGAGCCTGGAGACAGGCCAACCAGGAGCCAGTTGGCCTGTGTAATTGGCTGAGGATCCGATTTGACATTCTCTAGGTAAGCCTAAATTGGAAGCAGGGACAAATGTTAGGGAAACTATTGGTTATTAACTCCTGGTCACGTGGGGTTGACCACTAGATGGGTTATTATTTGGCTTCCTGGACTGGTTGCTAGAAACAGTGGTCTGACTTGTAGAGAGCAGGCTGTCTTTCTGGGCTGGTCGCTGTAAGTAGTGGTTGGGTTTCCAGGACTGGTCACTGCAAATCACAGGTCAGAGTTCTGTTCTGTAATATGGCCCGGTCACTGTCCATCTGTATTACCTACAAAGACACTAGACATAACCTTGTTCTTATAGGTGTGATAGCTAAAATTACCCATGTCTGGGGGTTGTAAACATCTGATGAGATCTGTACGAAGAGAGCACTTTGTTTGTTTGTTTGTTTTAGATTTTTTTTTTTTTAATGTATTTGTCAGAGAGAAACACAGCCAGAGAGGGAACACAAGCAGGGGGAGTGAGAGAGGGAAAAGCAGGTTTTCTGCCGATCAGGGAGCCCAATGTGGGACTCGATCCCGGGTCTCTGGGATCATGACCTGAGCCGAAGGCAGCCACTCAACCAACTGAGCCACCCAGGCTCCCTGAAGAGGGCACTTTGTATTAGGAAAGTGATTCCTGCCTCAGGGCCTTTGCACTTACAGTTCCCTCCACCTGAAGAGCTCTTTCTTCAAATGTTGCCATGGCTTATTCCTTTTCCTCAACCACATCTCAGCTCGAATATCCCATCTTCAGAAAGGATTCCTAGTCACTCCTTACAGCATTTTGATTATAGTTAACAGTACTGCATTCTATGTTTGAAAGTGGCTAAGAGGGTAACTTAAATCTTCTCACCAGCAAAAACAAATAAATAACTCTGCGAGGTGAGAGATGTGTTAACTAACCTTATCATGGTAATAATGATTTCTTAATACATACGAGCATCAAATTATCATCTTACACATACACATATTTACTGATCTCAAATGTAATTTCTTTGTGGTTAGAGAACGTGTTTTTGTATTTCTCTTGTTTTCAGCCTGTGGGATTTATGGTCCCACTCAGAGAATGTTCTGTGTGTACTTGAACCTCTATTTGTAAGCATCCCAGACTCTGTCCCTGTTCTCCCACCTGGAGACTGCAATTTACCTAACATGTTATCGCTAACCTCTCTCTGTTTCCACCCTACTCCTATGAAATGCAGCCTGGTTCTTAAGACACAAGCCGTGTGTGTCTAACAGACATTGCTTTTTCTTTCTGGGGCTAAAAATAAGCAGAGTTTGGGTGCCTGGGTGGCTCAGTCAGTTAAGCGTCTGTCCGGCTCAGGTCATGATCCCAGGGTCCAGGGATCCAGTTCCATGTCCGGCTCCCTGCTCAGCAGGTGTCTGCTTCTCCTTCTGCCCACTACTCTCCTTGCTTGTACACACTCTCTCTGTGTCTGGTAAATAATAACTAAAATATTTTAAAAACTATTAAATGCACAAATATAAATGTTATTTTTTTCCCCTTTGGGAAAACCATGGAATTGTGGAGTAACACTTCCAACAGCAGCTACTGAGGGCTTGTTGAGCCTGGCAATGAACGGAGCTGAAATCGTCCCTTTCTAGGTGCTAGACCTATTCCAAAATCTAGAAATTGTCACTTTTAAATAAGTTGGTGGCTGTGAAGGGGTACAGGCTTATGTGTGACTACGTTAAAATATACCGTGGGAAGTTCAGAGTTCTAGAATCTATGGAAAGATCTGTCAGGAGGCAGGCATTCCTGTCCCCTCAAAGATCCCACTAGCTGAAGTAAGAATCAAGTTGACGGGCACCTGGCAGGCTCAGTCAGTGGAATATGAGATTCCTGCTAATCCTGGGGTTGTAAGTTCAAGCCCCACGTTGGGTGTAGACATCACTTAAAAATAAAAGATCTTTAGACCACCTTACACCAGTCAGAATGGCCAAAATTAACAAGTCAGGAAACAACAAGTGTTAGGCTGCAGAGAAAGGGGAACTCTCTTACACTGTTGGTGGGAATGCAAGTTGGTGCAGCCGCTTTGGAAAACAGTGTGGAGATTCCTTAAAAAATTAAAAATAGAGGGGCGCCTGGGTGGCTCAGTTGGTTAAGCAACTGCCTTCGGCTCAGGTCATGATCCTGGAGATCCGGGATCGAGTCCCACATCGGGCTTCCTGCTCGACAGGAAGCCTGCTTCTCCCTCTCTCACTCCCCCTGCTTGTGTTCCCTCTCTGGCTGTGTTTCTCTCTGTCAAATAAATTTTAAAAATATTTTAAAAAAAATTAAAAATAGAGGGGCACCTGGGTGGCTCAGAGGGTTAAGCCTCTGCTTTCAGCTCAGGTCATGATCTCAGGGTCCTGGGATCGAGCCCCATATCGGGCTCCCTGCTCAGCGGGAAGCCTGCTTCTCCCTCTCTCGCTCTCCCTGCTTGTGTTCCCTCTCTAGCTGTGTTTCTCTCTGTCAAATAAATAAATAAAATCTTAATTTAAAAAAACCTTAAAAAAATTAAAAATAGAACTACCCTATGACCCTGCAATTGCACTACTGGGCATTTACCCCAAAGATACAGATGTAGTGAAAAGAAGGGCTATATGTACCCCAATGTTCATAGCAGCAATGGCCACAATCGCCAAACTGTGGAAAGAGCCAAGGTGCCCTTCAACAGACGAATGGATAAAGAAGATGTGGTACATATATACAATGGAATACTACGCCTCCATCGGAAAGGACAAATATCCAACTTTTGTAGCAACATGGACTGGTTTGGAAGAGATTATGCTGAGTGAAATAAGCCACGTAGAAAAAGTCAAGTATCACATGGTTTCACTTACTTGTGGTGTATAAGGGATAATATAGAAGTCAGTAGGAGAAGGAACGGAAATGGGAAGTAGGGTAATTTGAGGAGAGAAACGAAACACGAGAGACTTTGGATACAGAAACAAACTGAGGGACTTGGAGGGAGGAGGTGGAGGGATGGGAGAACCTGGTGGTGGGTACTGAGGGCACCTATTGCATGGAGCACTGGGTGTGGGGCACGGGCAATGAATCTTGGAACACTGAAAAAATAAAATAAATTTTAAATAAATAAATAGATAGATAGATAGATAGATAGATAAAAATAAAAGATCTTCAAAAAAAAAAATCCGGGGCATCTGGGTGGCTCAGAAGGTTAAGCCTCTGCCTTTGGCTCAGGTCATGATCTCAGGGTCCTGGGATCGGGTCCCACATCTGGCTCTTGGCTCGGCAGGGAGCCTGCCTCCCCCTCTTTCTCTACCTGCCTCTCTGCCTATTGTGGTCTCTCTCTGTCAAATAAATAAATAAAATTAAAAAAAAATCCAGTCGACATGAGACAGATGAACGAGAGGAAATCAAATTTAATAGTGTATATCTGGGGAATACATACACGGAAATTTCCAAAGACAAGCAAGATGAGGCATATGTGTCATCCTGACCTAAGAAGGGGCAGGAATCTGAGACTAGAGTGGGGAGGAATGCACTTCACAGGGCAGGCAATACAAAGAGCAGGTGTTTGGTGAGGTTTACCTATCATACAAATAGGCCATTCAGATAAAATGTATCTCTGGTAAAAACCCTTATTCTGGGGCGCCTGGGTGGCTCAGTTGGTTAAGTGACTGCCTTCCACTCAGGTCATGATCCCAGAGACCCAGGATCGAGTCCCACATCGGGCTCCCTGCTCGGCGGGAAGCCTGCTTCTCCCTCTCTCAGGCCCCCTGCTTGTGTTCCCTCTCTGACTGTATTTCTCTCTGTCAAATAAATAAAATCTTAAAACACACACACACACACACACACACACACACACACACACACACAAAAACCCTTATTCTGAGAAACACCTCCAATTGAGATTCTTCTGTGTGGGTAAGGGAGGGACAAATGCTTGTCTTAAACCCACAGGGTCTCAAGTACCTTTAGCTCAGAATAACCCACATGCCAATGTGGTCCATGGATGCTGGGCGGGGGCCTGTCCCAAACCCCTTCTGTTCCAACCCAGACGCCAGCAGCCAAAAACACCTGCTCATGTAGGAAGCGTTTTCTGTTGGTTTGTTTGGGGGAAGGTACTTCCCCACATGAGCGGCTCCTAGTGACAGAAGCAGTTCTGACTGCAGGAGATGTTGGCAATGACCACGGAGCTGATTCGCAGACGCAAATGTGATTTTATTTTTTTTAAAGATGTTATGTATTTTGGGGCACCTGGGTGGCTCAGTTGGTTAAGCCAATGCCTTCAGCTCAGGTCATGATCCTGTAGTCCTATGATTGAGTCCCATATCGGGCTCCTAGCTCTGCAGGGAGTCTGCTTCTACCTCTGACCTTCTCCCCTCTCATGCTCTCTCTCGCTCACTCTCTCAAATAAATAAATAAAATCTCAAAAAAAAAAAAAAAAAAGATGTGGGGCGCCTGGGTGGCTCAGTTGGTTAAGCGACTGCTTTTGGCTCAGGTCATGATCCTGGAGACCCGGGATCGAGCCCCACATGGGGCTCCCTGCTCGGCGGGAATCCTGCTTCTCCCTCTCTCAGTCCCTCTGCTTGTGTTCCCTCTCTAGCTGTGTTTCTCTCTGTCAAATAAGTAAATAAAATCTTAAAAAAAAAGATGTTATGTATTTATTTATCAAAGCAAGAGAGAGTGAACATGGCACAAGCAGGGAGAGCAGCAGGCAGAGGGCAAAGCAGACTCTTCACTGAATAGGGAGTCCGAGGCAGGACTCATTCCAAGGACCCTGAGATCATGATCTGAACCGAACGCAGATGCTTAACCATCTGAGCCACCCAGGAGCCCCAGAAATTAACTTTTTTTTTTCCCCAGAAATTAACTTTAAGAGATGGTTGGATCCCAATAGAAGGCTCTGTTCTGCCCACTGGTAAGCACGTCCCTGTGACAGGTCAGCCTTTTTTGTGCAAGAGAAATGCACATTGTCCTTTTCCTTATCACCACAGACAGAATCTCAGAGCCGTGAAGTCTGGATGAACCTGAATTAAGTAGCCTTATTACTTCTTCTCCAATGCAACTACTCCCATCCCAACCCCCTTTGTCTTGTCGATTCTTCACAAATTCACTGTAATAAAAGCTGCGTGCATTTGGCCATTTCCAAAATCATGTTCATTCTTCTCCTGTTAATCCGTCTCATGTCAGTTTACTTATTCGACCAGCCAAAGAACATGGGTCTCCCCACACCTGGCCCACCCAGCCTCCTTGCTACCCAGCCCCTCACCATGTTTGCAAGCGGTCTGGGGCAAGGCTCTCTCCACAGTGTGTTCTCTGCGTCACTGGCTGATTGCCCAAGTCAGTGGCAGTGGAAGGATGAGAGTCCATGGAGAGCTGGGCTCCCTGGGATCCTGACCTCACCACCAGAGCCCTGAGGGACAGGAAAGACTCCACTGAGTTCAAAATGATTCTCAGGAAGAGAAGCTGAGGAGAAAAAAGGAAGCAACAGGTCTGGTTTTTCCTTCACTCTTTTTTTTAAAAAAATATTTTATTTGTTTAATTGGCAGAGAGAGAGAGAGATCACAAGTAGGCAGAGAGGCAGGCAGAGAAAGAGGGGAGCAGGTTCCCTGCTGGGTAAGAGAGCCTGATGCGGGCCTCAATCCCAGAACCCTGAGATTATGACCTGAGCTGAAGGGAGAGGCTTTAACCCTCTGAGCCACCCAGGTGCTCTTTTCCTTCCACTCTTGACAGTTCTTCATTTTCCTAGTCTTCATAGAGAAAAGTTTCACCATAACGTTCACCATTTTAAGAGCATACAGTTCCATGGGCTTTATTCATATATTTGTGGGGTCATGCGATATTCTGTCTAATTCTGGAACACTTTCATCCCCAGGAAAAGAAACCCGTACCCATCGGCTACCGCTGCTCAGTCTCCTTTTTCCCCAGCCCTGGGCAACCACTCATCTGCTTTTGGTCAGTATGGATTTGCCTCCTGTGGACATTTCATGGAAGTGAAATCCACACCACCATGTGTGGCATTTTGTGCCTGGCATCTTTCACTCAGCATATTGTGGCTTGGTTTACTTGCTATGTCTTATGATGGGCCTCTCATAATTGGGGAGTGATCCTTGGAACATGGAGCATGTGGTTGGGAGAGTCTGGGGCACAATAACCCCACCCAGGAACTGAGAGGTGTAGGCTGATGAGCCCCTGATGGTGGGGAAGCCAGACCTGGGATGGTCATGAGGGTAGAAACCCCATTCTGGTCACTGGGGTCAGTGAAGTACCTCTCCCCTGCAGGAGGGTGCAGGGGAGGGAGAATGCAAGGATCCTGGCTTGGATGATGAGGGCATCACCATACTGCACAATGTGGGGGGAGGGGGAGGTGGGAAAGAGGGCTGCAGGATGCCACCCGGATTCCCCATCTGTCTCCTGGGCATCTCTCCCCAGGGCCGGGACCTAGCCCGTTTCTCCAGCTCAGCCATCCTTCCCACCCAGACTCCCACTCTCGTGCAGAATTTATGGATCTGACAGGGGTTCTGAAGAGCGGTGAAGACCCTGCTGACCCAAACACTTATCTGGGTCTTGCATCCCTAATCCCTGGTCAAGGAGCAAAGCATCTGGAGAGATGCTTCCCTGCCTTCCTAAGGGGACTTCTCCAGGGTAGAGTACTAGCTGGCGCAAGGAAATTACCAGATGCCTGGTATAATTTGAAATTCATATCAACAGTGTTTTAGTCTAAATATGGCCCATATATATTGCATACGTGGGGGTGTGGAAATTATTTGTTGTGAACCTGCAATGCACGAGATGTGTTTCTTTGACTAAAAGATGATGCCTTGTTCACTTGAAATGCAAACATAACTGGGTGTCTTGTATTTTATGTGACCCTTCTTTTGCTGCCAGAGGCCTGTGAGTGCCCTTGTCTGTCAGAACGGTCTCCTGGCCTTTGTTGATAGGGCCAGATGGTGCTTAGTCTCACACAGAAGACTCTGTGTTGAGTCTTTAGCGAACGGATTGAGAGAAGTGTTTCTGAGCGATACTCTGTGCCAAACACCATCCCCTCTGCGTGGATGGGGGACTCCAAACTCACACCTGTCCTCAGGGATCTTATGGTCCCAGCAGGATAGAGACACACACCATTAAAATGGAGCTGGTTGGTGCCTGGGTGGCCCAAAGGCTAAGCCTCTGCTTCGGCTCAGGTCATGATCTCAGGGTCCTGGGATCTAGGCTCTCTGCTCAGCAGGGAGTCTGCTTCCTTCTCTCTCTGCCTGCCTCTCTGCCTATTTGTGATCTCTCTGTCAAATAAATAAATAAAATCTTAAAAAAAAAATAGAGCAGGGGGCGCCTGGGTGGCTCAGTTGGTTAAGCGACTGCCTTCGGCTCGGGTCATGGTCCCGGAGACCCTGGATCGAGTCCCACATCGGGCTCCCTGCTCGGCGGGAAGCCTGCTTCTCCCTCTCTCACTCCCCCTGCTTGTGTTCCCTCTCTGGCTGTGTTTCTCTCTGCCAAATAAATAAAATCTTTAAAAAAAAAATAGACCAGAAAATAATTTAAAAATAAAATAAAGCGGAGATGGTGAGCACTACCATAAAGCATTCGTGAAGAGCTGATATTCCTTCCTTTCTGTCGCTGCTTCACCAGCCAGAGCCTTCTGGTTATCAGATTCCCTTGGTTACTGTCCGGGCAGCGGCACCCGAGGCCTGAGACTATAAGAGTGTTCCCCGGGTCTGCGTCTTCCTGGCTGCACACCCTCAGTGCTATCACTCTGTTCGCGAGTCTTGTCCTGCCAAGCCACAGCAAGATCAGGATGCCCAGTATGCTTTTGTTCCTTTCACACCATTTTGTCTAAAATAAAAATAAAATCAGAGCTATAATAGAAGCTTCTGAGAATTAAAAAAAAAAAACAAAACAAAAAACAATGATCTGTTCTGCAAAAGAGAAGAATGAGGCATTTGGTTTTTGTCGGGAGCAGTTTTTCTAAAGAAATCGTCTTGTGTTTTGGTTTAAGAGACACACAGAGGTTGGGCTGGTCGTGGGCTTGAGAAGCATGAAAAATAAAATTAGGACCATTATGCCTTATACCTCTAACAGCCACCTGGCTTCTGTACACTCGCTTGCTAGACCCTATGAAAGTGGAAAAAACCCTAGCAGCCCCCCCTCTATAGCCACCCTGTAACCACAAGGCCTCTCCCTGCGCCTTCAGATCTAAGAATGAGAGATAACGGCCATCTGGCTCCGGGAGTGCGGCTTTGAGAGCACTCCCTGAGCCCGGCTATCTAGCTCCGGGAATGCGGCTATGTGACCACTCCCGGAGCCTCCTACCTGACCATCTGGCGCCCTGTGGTTTGCTGGGGGACCAAGGCCAGTTGTAAGGCGAACAGCAAACTAGGAAAAATGTCAGCCAATTATGTCCTTGAAACTTGTAACGGCAAGGCTTATGCTATCTCGCTTCTGTAAACCTGCTTGCTTGTCAGCCAATAAGAATCCAAATATCATGAAAAGTCCCGAACTTGTTTGTGCCTGCCTATAAAAAGTTTGAAAATGTGTTGTTCGGGGTCTCTGAGCGTGACCGGCAGCGTCCATACGGAGGCCCAGGTTCCAACCTGACAATAAACTACCCTTGCGGCTTGGCTTTGACTCTGGACTCTGATGGTCGTCTTTGGGGGGGGTGGGTCTCGGAATTTGGGCATTACAGGCTAGGGAAAACCATTGCAGGCAGAGCAAAACCTCTGCTGAGGGCCGTCAGTCAGAGAGAAATGAAGGCCAGACATGAGGAGGGCTACCAAGAGCAAGTAATTACGTTGAAAAAACTAACAGGGACAGGGGCGCCTGGGTGCCTCAGTTGGTTAAGCAACTGCTTTCGGCTCAGGTCATAATCCTGGAGACCTGGGATAGAGCCCCACATCCTGCTTCCTGCTTCCTGCTTGGCAGGAAGCCTGCTTCTCCCTCTGCCAGTCCCTCTGCTTGTGTTCCCTCCTAGCTGTGTTTCTCTCTGTCAAATAAGTAAATAAAATCTTTATTAAAAAGAAAAAACGAACAGGGACAAAGTTATTGAGGTCTAACCTGCGAGCTCTGGTTAGAATTTGGCATTCCAAGGACACTGGGGACAGTAAGGTCTTTCTGGCTGGTTTCATGTCAGGATAATAATTATTTGTATTTGGAAAAGAACATTACCGTCCAGCTCAAGCGCGCATCCCCGGAGACCTGCATGGATGTAAGGCGAGCACAGCGCGCTGATTGGTCAGCAAGTGGGACCCTGCCACCCAGCAGGAGGCCCCGCGGTGGGGCGGGATTTGCAGGGCGGGGCGGGGCGGTCCTAGGAGATATTCAGCCCCTGGTGGGACCCAGCCGCCCAGCGGGAGGCCCCGGGGTGGGGCGGGGTTTGCAGGGGGGGGGCCGTCCTGGGAGGTGGTCAACGGAAGGTGGGACCCAGCCGCCCAGCGGGAGGCCCCGGGGTGGGGAGGGGTTTGCAGGGGAGACCTCCGGGGAGGTGGCTCACAGGCACTGGGCATTTGAATTCGTCCCGCACAACCCCGCCAGGACTATAGGGGAGATGGGAGTGCTCTGTAGCGGGGGGAGCGGGTACAAATATCTATAAACCCAACGTGCCCTGCGTGTAGACGCCGCGAACGTTTGGCGAGCCCGGGAGCCGGAATGAGCTTTCCCATGGAGGACACCAGGGGGCGCGCCGAGCAAGGCCATCCGGTAAAGCAGAGGCGCCGAGGCCGCCAGCACTTCCTTCTCCGGCCAATAGGGGGAGAACATGATCCAGGCCAGGCTCGCCCCGCTGCGCAAGCACCCTTCCCGAGCTGGGCCGCGGATTCAAGACCCGCTGCACCCCCAGGCCAACCGTGGACCCCTTTAATATCAACCTCTGTGCATTTTATAGAATGAGCCAATCAAACACTGCTCAAAAAAAAAAACTGCTCAGCTGCGGACAAATGTTAGTTCCGTGTCCTGGCCACCGGGTGACCACGTGACCTCCTGTCCCCAAACTCATGCCCTTAGGATGCAGAGTGGCCCTCGAGGAAGACAAAACCCAAAGTGTTCCCTAAAATAGTTTCGAAAAGGAACAATCATTCAGACTTTATTTGGTTTTTTTTCTTCTGTCCTTTCCCATGGAGCTGTGACTCTCCAAAAAGGGACGAAGTAGGAGATCCAGCATTTCCCCAGTCCTTTTTCTTGTTCTCTACGTTGTGATAAAAGGATATCTTTGACTAAATTTATGTGGTTCCACGTTTTCACAATGGTTTGTAAAAGATGAAAATTGACAGGTGTCTCCCACCCACCCTTGTTTCTCTGCTCTCAGTCATGCCTGCTCTCCCATATAAAATGCTGGCCCTATGGGCCCCAATTAACTGTGTCTCCTGCTGCTCCATCTTGAATAGGATTTCCTCCCATTACTATCTGCTTTAGCCTACACCTTTAAAAATATTGGGGGGCACCTGGGTGGGACTAACATGATCCCAGGGTCCTGGGGTCCATTCTTCTGCATTGAGCTCCCAGCTCATCCTGCAGTCGGCTTCTCCCTCTGCCCCTCCCCCAGCTCGTTCTCTCTCTCTCTCTCAAATAAATAAATAAAATCTTTAAAAAAAACATTTTAGGGGTGCCTGGGTGGCTCAGTTGGTTAAGCGACTGCCTTCTGCTCAGGTCATGATCCTAGAGACCCAGGATCGAGCCCCAGGGCTCCCTGCTCAGTGGGAGGCCTGCTTCTCCCTCTCTCAGTCCCTCTGTTTGTGTTCCCTCTCTCACTGTGTTTCTCTCTGTCAAATAAATAAGTAAAAAAAAAAAACAAAACATTTTAGGGCACCTGGGTGGCTCAGTCGGTTAAAGCCTTTGCCTTCAGCTCAGGTCATGATCTCAGGGTCCTGGGATCCAGGCCTGCATCAGGCTCTCTGCTCGGCAGGGAACCTGCTTCCTCCTCTTTCTCTGCCTGCCTCTCTGCCTATTTGTGATCTCTCTCTGTTGAACAAATAAAATCTTCAAAAAAAATTTTTTTTTATTTTTTTGATTCAGCAGTGTGTGCTGCAGAACTTTCCAAATCAGATCTTCCTTACTTTTTTGCATACCAGGTACATGCTATTCGAATGTGTGTGTGGATCAGCATCTTTATGGAGTCCCTCATGGACAGATTGTTTCTAAGGTTTTATTTTTTTAAGTCATCTCTGCATCCATCCTTGGGCTTGAACTGACAACCCCAAGACCAAGAGTTGCTCGCTCCACCGTGGGAGCCTGCCAGGCACACTGACCGATTGTTTCTCTTCTTAATTCTGTGCTTGTGCTGTTACACCTACAGGCACGTAGCAAGAAGTGGGAAAAGGGCAGAGCTTTTGTCATTTTCTTGGCCAGCTGGCCCCCATAGGACCCTGCCATTTTTTGGCACTACATCCTTAGTTTCAGAGCTACTCTGTTTCTTCAGTGCTTTTCCAACAGAATGAGTTTAATTCCACAGACTATTTGTTCATATCCTTTGCCCACTGGGGACAGAGAATGCCAAATGTTGGACCATCTGTTTGGGGGGGGGGCAGTCTTCTCTGTTCATGGGACACTGATCTGAAAGCCGGACACCTCCTTATCTCATTTCACACCTCCTGGCCCTCACTGTAACACCATGAAATCACCATCTTTAGAATCCCCATTCAGGACATGTACAGAATGAGGCTGGGCTTGGGGGAAGGCATCTCTGTGCAGCCTGCTTGGCTTCTTGTCAGCCTTGGGCTCTAAGCTGGACAAGGACAGAGGTTTTCCTACACTTCTTGGACTACACGCTGAGGTGCCAAGCATACCATTGACTAAGAACCAGCAAGCCTCCAATCACCATGACCTTGAGCAAATGGCTTAACTTCTCTGGGTTCTCAAATACCCCCTGCCTTCCTCATGGGGGGAAAGCGGGGGAGACAAATATTGGAAAGAATGTGCCTCAGGCGCTGGGGTGCTGGGCATGCAGATTAGCAAACACTCCCTAGTCAGTAAATGGAGTCTTCCTTGACTGAGCCACCTAGCAGGCTCCTTCCTGGGTTCTGGTGTGCTGGGCCTCCTTGACTCACCGTCAGTCTGTCCGTCCATTCGTCCGTCCATCTGTCTGTCCATCCGTCCTTCCATCTGTCCACTTTCAGTCAGCTTTCTGCAGGCTAGCACCAAAGATAGCATCCCTCCTCAGCTGAGGAGAAGGCAGCCACAGCCCAGGGTGGCCTGAGCAGTGAATTACTTGGCAAGTCCCCAGTGACACTTCTGAACAGAAGTCCTCACCCTGAGAGGAACTGTATTTGCAAATGTGCATCATCCTGGGGGCTTATTTCTAGTCCCCACCGGCCTCTGTCCCATGTGCACCCAGATGTGCACCTAGCTGGCCGAGATGGCAGCTAGGACCTCACACCCTCCCTGCTGGGATCTCCATGCACCCATCTGCAAAATGGGGACAGCGACAATGTTAAATTAGAACATCATTTATTGAATTCCAATTGACCCATGATTTAAAAAAAAAAACAAAAAAAAAAAAACCTTAGGATAATGTTCATAAATGACTCATGAAATACTGATCACAGTTGGAACTATGCTGGAAAGACACGATTAACTCATTCAGACCTTATCTCTGCTCTCATGGGACTTCTGTTTCAGAGATCAGGTTCCTATTCACGGGGCTTCATCCCCAGCCTCGGGAAGGTCTCCAGAATTCACATCCGTCACCATACACGTTGTCATTTTTTTTTTAACCCCTTCTCCTATTCCCCACCCCATAGTCTCAGATCTGTTCTCTGTATTGAGTTTGGGTTGTTTCTATTTTTATTTTTTATTTTATTTTTATTTTTTAGATTCCACATATAAGTGAGACCATATGGTATTTGTCTTTCTCTGTCTTCTCAGCATACTGCCCTGAGAAAACTCTCCGGTCTTCCAGAACCAGCCCTTCTTCCAGCTAGTGCGAACGTTCGGTCTCCTGCCATCCCACGTGCAGGGACCGGACCCACATGGAGCCCAGAGCTGCCATCAAGATTATTGTATCTTTGTCCCAAAGTGAAAACACCTGAGCTAGAGAAGATGCAGAAATCTTAGATGAACTTCCCTCCCAGGAAAACAAAACAAAACAAAACAAAAAAACAGCTACCTTCAACCCCCCTCTGGGGGAGTTTCCGGCAAAGTCAGCTGCCCGGGTGAACTCAACTGCCTATTTCCCTTGGCAACAAAAAGCCCCATCCTCTCCCATTGAAGCCCTAACACCCTTCCTTTTGTTAAATTGATATGTATCAACATTTCTTCAGGCCCTTCCTCAAATTTGAGGGGGAGGTCCCTCATGCACGTGTAGATAAACCTGTTTTTCTCCTGTTAATCTGGCCATTGTCAGTTAATTTCCAGGCTCCCAAGCACAAGACTAAGGCTGGAAAAGGACAGTTCTCCCTCCCAAAGTTTTCTACCGGAACACCTTGCATAACTTCCCAAGCCGCGGGGAGCCACCCCCCCCACACACACAACTGCCTCAGTTCCCAGTCTTTTCAAATTCTAAGCTCTGGACAATGGGCCCCTTGAGGGAACAATTCCATCTCTCCTTACTTTTGGACCTGGAAAGTGGCAGGTGTCCAGGGATACTTGAACAACTAAGTTCATCCCAGGAGTCTCTAAGAGTGGGCTCTGGAAACTTAAACACAGCCCTGCTTAGCAAATCCTCAAGGGGCAGAAGGGAGATTTATTTATACCCCACCTCAATCCTCTCGGGTTGTGCAGTAACTCGAAAGGAACTCCCAGTGTGAGTTCCCTGATATGTGTCACTCAGAAACAAAACTTTTTGGCATCAAGGTCATCAGAAGCTATTCTTAGAAGGCACTGGGACCTGAAAAACTGTGTGATTCATGCCTGGCAGTCTCCTCCCATTTCCTAGACCAGGCACTGCCATACCTGCCCTCGCTCCCGGCTCCGTCCCCACAGCCCTGTCCCTCCCTCTGTGCACATCTGACGGTATCCCCGCCAGCTGCATTGCACCTCGCTGCCCAGCCAGGCATCCGCCAAGGGTACAGATGTGCATCTGAGCTGTCTGCACGGGGAGAGGAGCCTCCGGTGTCTGCAGGGCGTGACTGGGTCTGCTGCAGCTGTGGCTGGCAGTCAACTATAGGGCACACGAACTCAGGGCACCCGGGTAAATGTGCTCCTCACTCCCTGCAACATCTGTGGACTAGACGTACTTCAGGGGCGCCTGGCCGGCTCAGTCAGTGGAGCAGGAGAGTTGTTTGGGATTTATTTATTTGTTTATTTATTTATTTATTCATTCATTCATTCATTCATTCATTCATTTATTTAAAGATTTTATTTATTTGACAGAAACACAGCCAGAGAAGCAGGCTTCCCGCCAAGCAGGGAGTCCGATGTGGGGCTCGATCCCGGGTCTCCGGGATCATGATGAAAAACCTGAGAGACCCTAATCCCGGCGGTTAGTGTAGAGTGTGGCTAAGAGCTAATTGCAGATCTCTTGCTTTTGTGCACATCAGCTTTGCTTGCTAACGCCCAAAGATAAGGAAAACCCGCGCGCGGGAACAGGGAACTAGGCCAAGTTACGCCTAATAAAAATCTTCTTGCTTTTGCATCTACCGGTCTGGAGTCTGGGTTTTTGGGCGACCACCCGAACGCGTTGGAACCCCAATTTTGGGGGTCCAGCTTTTCAATGACTTGAGCCGAAGGCAGTCGCTTAACC
>PITA01031616.1:0-14990 GCA_004023965.1 Spilogale gracilis
ATGCTCCACAAGTAAGTGAAATTATATGATACTTGACTTTCTCTGCTTGGCTTATTTCACTCAGCATAATCTCCTCCAATCCCTTCCATGTTGCTACAAAAGTTGGGTATTCATCCTTTCCAACGGAGGTGTAATATTCCATTGTATATATGGACCATATCTTCTTTGTCCATTCATCTGTTGAAGGGCACTTTGGCTCTTTCTACAGTTTGATGATTGTGGCCATTGCTGCTATGAACATCGGGGTGCATATGGCCCTTCTTTTTATTACATCGGTATCTTTAGGATAAATATCCAGTATTTATTTATGGCCCTACAATTGCAGGGTCCTAGGGTAGCTCTATTTTTAATTTTTTAAGGAATCTCCACACTGTTTTCTAAAATGGCTGCACCAACTTGCATTCCCACCAACAGTGTAAGAGGGTTCCCTTTTCTCCACAGCCTCTCCAACACATGTGTTTCCTTTCCTGTTAATTTTGGCCATTCTAAATGATGTAAGGTGGTTTTGATTTGAGTTTCCCTGATGGCTAATGATGATGAACATTTTTTCATGTGTCTGCTAGCCATTTGTATGTCTTCTATGGAGAAGTGTCTGTTCATATCTTCTGCCCATTTTTCAATGTGATCATCTCTTTTTGGTTGTTGAGTTTGAGGAGTTCTTTATAGATCTTAGATATCAGCCCTTTGTCTGTAATGCCATTTGTGAATATCTTCTCCCATTCCATGGGTTGCTTCCTTATTTTGTTGACTGTTTCCTTTGCTGTGCAGAAGCTTTTTATTTTGAGGAAGTCCCAAAAGTTAATTTTTGCTTTTGTTTCCTTTGCCTTTGGAGACATGTCTTGAAAGAAGTTGCTGTGGCTGCTGTCAAAGAGGTTACTGCCTATGTTCTCCTCTAGGATTTTGATAGATTCTTGTTTCATGCTGAGGTTCTTACATCCATTTCGAGTTTATCTTTGTGTATGGTGTAAGAGAAAGGTCAAGCTTCATTCTTCTATACATAGCTGTCCGATTTTCCTAGCACCATTTATTGAAGAGACTGTCTTTTTTCCAGTGGATATTTTTTTCTGCTTTGTCAAAGATTATTTGACCATTGAGTTGAGGGTCCATATCTGGTCTACGAGACAGGCTACATCTTAAAACTGACCAGTGACTGGACCTTGGGAGACCTCAGTTCGGGGACCATGATTTGTTCTGACCCTTGACCCTTCCTCAGGAAATGGGACCAGAATCAGGAAACATCGGTAAGGGTGGGAAGAGTAAAGAATGGAAAGGGCATGAATAGAATCACCAGAAGAGAGCTATTTCCAAGGAAGAAGAAATAGAGGGGATCACTTTTTTTGGATCAATTTTCAAATAATCTCAAATCCCAGTGAAGAAGTTGAATCAGCCCCATGGCTCATTTCCTGTACCATGAAGGCATGGCCATGCTTAGGACAGATGTAATTTTCCTTTCTGGGAAGATGATGAGAGGGGTCGAGTAGGCTTCCTTGTGTCCCAGGGACAGGGCCTACAGAGTCAGGGTAGCCCAGAAACAGGCCATGGTCCAAGTGGAGGGAGAAACTAGAAATCTGAATATCACCTCAAATATGAAGGGGACCAAAAAACCCAAATGTGCTGGCTGGAGAAGACCAGGAGAAAGAAGGAGGTGACCAGAGCATAGGTGAAAAGGGGGTATTAATCTTGAACAATGGTGCTGAGCAAGGCACCTCCCCCAGCCCAGCCTCCATCACAGACCAATCCCAGCCCTCTCCCCTCAGGAACAAACTCACACAACACATTCTCTGCAGTGAATGTGCTGCCTCTTAGGGCTGTTGGGCTGTGAGGAGAAGCCAAACCCTGACCCTTCAGAGCTGTGAAACATGGCATCATACATTCCAGTGTCCAGACCACAGTTATTCTGTGTTTGCAGGCAATTATTTCCCTTTTCTTTTTAAGATTTTATTTATTTATCTGAGAAAGAGTGAGAAAGCATGAGCAGGAGAGAAGGGCAAAGGGAGAAGCAGACTACCCATTGATCAGAGAGCCTGATGTGGGACTTGATCCCAGGACCCCAGGATCACGACCTGAGCTGAAGGCAGATACTTAACTGACTGAGCCACCTAGGCACCCAGTTCTTTCCCATTTCACTTGAAGCCCACATGAGACTTGCCCTCAGGTTCATGCCAGGTCCCCTTCTTTCCCGTCCTGAACTCCTGGCCTATTGGATTCAGTATTATTACCTTACTGGGCTTTCCAGGCTTCTGAGTGGGTAATCTCTGGCCCTGGGGGGCAGACAGGTCCCAGGCCTGGGGTCGGTAGGTGACAGCAGAATCACATATAACTAGCTCCAGCATAGAACAGAGGAGCTAGCCCCCACTCTGGGATAGATGCTGTATGCCACAAACAGGCAGAGGGAGAAGCAATGGAACCATTGTGTGCTGGAGAGTTCCAGGCAGAGTCAGCACCAGAAATGGGCCCTGAAGAATGACCTGAGCAAGGGTAGTCATGACACACTATGCACCCCAAACATAGCATGTTCTGTGCAGAAATCCGTGTGTGAGGAGTTCACCAGACAAGCGACTTAGGCTGGGTTTGAAAGAGGCAGAGCCTGAAACAAAGATTTCTGAGCAAACAAGACGTTCATTAGGGATGTGATTCCAGGAAACTCAGATAGCAGAGCAGGAGTGACAGGGAAGAGAAGGAAGCCAATAGCTGGTGCATTGGAGAGCAGGTTCCTATAGCCAGAGAAAGGACTCAGTCAGGGTCTCTGTGTTCACAAGGATAACCATGGTGTGCATTAACAGTGCCCACCAAAGGGGCTAGAGTAGGGGCAGCACCAGCACCTGCTAACACGGGGGAGACATCTGGGCCAGGACACTCAGGGAAGCCCTTCTGAATGAAGAAGTGCATGTAGGACTTAGTCCACTGGGCCACATTGAAGAGTGAACAGCATGTTCTTGTGCCTGGTGAGAGGTACCCCATGTAGAGCCCAGGAAGTACCAGCCATCCCCCAAAGGTTTCAACCAACAAGACAATGGCAACATAATGGTGCAATGTCAAATCTCATGACAGGGTGAGCAGTGATAGTTGGGTGGTCCTGGGTGGGAGGTGTGAGGGAAAGGGTGTTTTGTATTCTAATACCATTGATTGCCTTGTCTATTCTTGTCTGTCCTCTCCAAACTCTAGGATCCTGGAGCTGAAAGGGAAGGTGGCTGGGAATGTGAATGTGGAAAGCATTTCAGAGTATGATGTAAACATAAGCAGATAGGAGGCATTAGGGACAACAGAAGTGAAGTTGGAAGGGTATCCAAGGCAATGAGCCCTCCATCCCACTAGGGCGAATTATTTGGTTAAAGCCTAGATCTGGTTTATCTTATAATTCATTGAGTCACTAAAACATCTAACAGAGTACCTAGCTCATCATATACACTTAATAGATATTTATAAAACCTTTACTTTTACAAAATGTCAACATTGAGTCAAACTGGCTCTTTGATGTTTGGAGGACTAATAAGGTAATGGTTTCACTAAATTCAAACCTTTAATTTTTTTTAAGCTCTATTTTCCAAAAGTCAGTGTTTTGGCGAGGGATAGACATGAAGTTGAGAAGGAAGATTTATGAACTTAGGAATCAGATTCTGCACACGTATGACAATAGAGGTTCACCACTCATCAGCTAGAGTTAAATTCTGTATCTGCATCTTAAAGGGCTGACTGATCCTGAATCCCTGACCTAAAATCCAAACGTGCTGAGGAAATTCAGTACTTGTGCAGTTGCCTGAGTCAAGGTGGCATTTCTCACTAATAGTCAAAGAATTATATCTGACAATTGAGCTTTAGCCAATTATTTTCCCCACTCCTCAGCATGGAGCACGGGGCCCAATAGTAAACATTCACAGTCTTAAGTAGGGCAGAGACACAGATTTAGTGCATCTCTCTACATGCTTTGCTAACCCTCACCAAGGATTCAAGAACACGCTGATCCCTTCAGACACCACTCTGTCAAAGTGCAAGATCTGAAAGGGCCCTGGGGTTCCTGCTGAGCCACCTTCCCATGGACCTAAGTTTGCAACAGAGCCTCCACCTTCCCCATCCTACCTCTAAACTCAGAGAAGCCAGTGGGATGGATGCAAACTCTGCCAAGGAAAGGTCTCGGGAAAGTCAAATGCCGTCATTATTAATTCCCTGCTGTTTGCCTGGGATGGAAGCCACTGGTGCTCTGATGGAGGAGGCTCAACTCAAATAAATAAACACACGTCCTTTGGGCAGATGTCAAGCCCGTTCTGGCTGTTCCCTGATGGCCCCTGGCTATAGTGGCAGGCGTAGCACCGGGAGATGAGGTGGCATTGGCAGCCTAGACCCTTCCGCTTCATCACAACAAGCATGCTGGAGCCTTGGCCATGTTTAAAATCCATCCCTTTGAACCGACACAGACAGCTTAATAAAGCAATATTTATGGAACTGATGCCACTAGGGAGACGGTTGCCCCTTTCTCCATCTTCTATTTTTAATATTTGATCTGGCATACGTATTATTAAAGGAATATTTCAAATCTGATTACTCTTCTGTTTGACTGCGTGTGTTATTCATGCACTCTGGGTGCCAGGGGAAATTATACCGACCAGTGTGGGAGCTTTATTATGTCATTCTTTCTAACAGCCCATTGCTCAGAGTATCGTTCCCATTCATGCACAAGGCTGTGGGTCTCCAACTCACCGCGGCCTTGTTGCCTTAATTACAGTGTCCTCTCCCACCCCTGCCTCCTGCAACCACTCCGTTCCTCCTGGTCTCACTTTGGGACATTTTTGGCTCTTCCTGGACTTCAGAAACTCCCGTTGTGAGAAGTAGTCTCTCGGGATATCTGTCACGTTGTTTTGTTGTGATGGTTTTGTTTAATTGCCAAGTTGTTTTGTTTTTTGTTTTTGCTGACTTCAGTTCTCCTCTCAAGGCACAGAAAGGAGATGGCAGAACTCTGCATCCCAATGTGGCCTCTCCTTGGATATGAGCCCTTGGTCCAGCAGTGAGCATCACGGTCAGCCTGCAGGTCTCTCGTCTCTCTCTTCTTCCCTCAGCAAGGGCTTAGCTCTGCCTTGAATGTCTTCAACCACACAAGAGATCTATGCCTACATCCAGTTGGGCCCCTGGCCCTATTTCCAACTTGGCCTTTAATGGGGAACCAGAAGGAGACTTTGAGTCCTAAGCTGCGGGACAGCATTCACACTGTGAGGCCGAGCTTGGCCTTAATATGCTGTCAGGGTCAAAGGCAACAGGCTTTGTCTCCAAAAGCAGATGGACACAGAGATAAGACCATAGCCTTCCACTGAGCATGTGGCCCAGAGATAAGACTTCTTGGACCTCATAAATCCCAGTGATTTCTGCCAATTATTTACTTTTCCTGTAAAGTAAGGGCCAGATAGTAAATATTTTAGTATTTGCAGGCCATACGGTCACTATCATAAACACTGCCTTTGTAGCACCAGATTAGCCATAGTCTGTCAATTAAGGAGCATGGTCATGTTCCAATAAAACTTTATGTACAAAAACAAGCATTGGGCCAGATTTGGTCTGCAGGCCATAGTGTTCAGACTCCTACTTTAGGCTTTTCCTTGAATTAGGCATATTTAAAGAAAAAAACTCAAAGACTTCAGCTTCATCTTAAGTAGTACTCATAAAATTAGAGGCTTGCTTTGTGATAGATAGCCTAATACATTAAAAATATTTCACTGTCAGAATTTTTAAAGTTCTTTCATGTTTCCGCCTGATAGCCCTCTGGGACATGTCAGAAGAGATGACTGCCAGGTGAGCATGAAAACTCCCAGTGGCCCAAAGCAAACCACCCCTGTCAGGATGAGAAAGAAAAGTGAGGCGCAAAGAAGCAGATCACACGCTCGCTCAGTCCCGGGAGCTCTCCAGACCCAGAGCTGCCTCTGGTACACTCTGACCATGGAGGGCTCCTTTCTCCTGGCTTCAGGGGTCCTCACCTGACCTTCCCACAGTAACAGTCTCACCTACCCACCTTCACGGGTGGGGGCCCTCTCAGAGGCAGGCCCTGACTGCCTTCAGAGCCCACATTCTACCAGGAACAGTGTGTGATAAATAAGTGAGCAAATAAATACAGATGGAATTTTAGATAGTGATAAATGCAATCAGGGAAAAATAGGCAGGGAAAGGAGAGAGAAGCATGGGCTATTCTAGCCAACGTGGTCAGGGAGGGCTTCCTGAGGAGGTGGTGCTGAGGAGAGACAGAGAGGGTGGGAAAGAACAGGCTGTGCCATCCAGACAGGGCAAAGAGCAGGTACAAAGGGAGCAGGTGGGACAGGGTCTGCTGTACTCTGGACACAAGAAGTCAGGGAAGCAGTAGGGCAGTGAGTGAGGAAGAAGGTGGCTGAAGGGGGCTCAAGGATCCCTCCAGGACTCACAGGTCCCGCAGGAGAGGTTGGGAAGTGGGGCCTGCATGCCAGGGCTCACACGAAGCCTCCGTGCACCCACACTCCTACCACCTTGGCTCTCTTAACTGTGGACCCACAGTTCCCAACCCTCCCCTTCTTGCCTATTTGCTCAGATACTGCTTTTTATCAGAATAAAAGTAAAGTTGCATGAGGGGTGTCTGGGTGGCTCAGAGGGTTAAGCCTCTGCCTTCTGCTCAGGTCCTGATCTCAGGGTCCTCGGATCAAGTACCACATCAGGCTCTCTGCTCAGCATGGAGGCTGCTTCCCCCTCTTTCTCTGTCTGCCTCTCTGCCTATTTGTGATCTCTCTCTGTCAATAAATAAATAAAATCTTTTTTTTTAAAAAAGAGTAAAGTTGTGTGAAATTTCAGAACATCAAATACAAGGGTACATGTGGACAGCTAGATAAATCCCCTAGCTGACAGCAGCAAACAGGGGCCCACCTAATGAAATCTTCAGTAAGAACTAGGTCAATGATTCCTTTTGCAGAAGAGTCTAACTCAGGTGGCCAGGCTGCCACCCAGGTGCCCTCTCCCAGACTCGCAGCACTGCAGGTACTTTTGATTTCCCAACAGCTGCCATTGTACAAAAATCAAATGCAAAGTGGACAGTTCACCAAAACAGATGTTCTTGGAAATCTGATTAATTCAAGAGTGTGGAAAGGCTTCGTCAGCACATTTGCAAGCTGAGCCGCTTTAGCTTCCCTTGGTGTGTTGGGGTGCAGCTCTACTGCACATATCACTCATTCAGCTCTCACACCATAAACCAGAACACCACAAGCTACTTCAATCAGGCCACAGTGTCCTGCAAACAGTTACTTCCTCTGCAATAGCACCTGATAGTTAAGCACAGAGCAGGGCCCATCGAGAGCCAGACTCCCTGGGAGGAGTCTGGGAAAGGCCCATGTGGAGAGGAAAATGTAATAAAGGTGGGGAGGACTTGCACCTTTCTGAGCACGTGGATTTGAACCTCCTAACGTTCCTTCCTTCCCTGCACACTTGTTTCCCATATAGAAAGAGAGGGTGTCAGCAGGGCCTCTTGAGAACCCAGCATGATGTTGGGGGTCCCATTGGCTTTGGAGAACATCCAGGCAAAGATGAGTACTGTTGTCTTGACCTCTGCCACAGTCCACATCCATTCCCCCTGGCCTGTCACCTTTCTCTGATCCTCCCCCAAGGTCCAGGAAGGGGGTCTCAAAGAGGAAGTCACAGAGCTCCAGAAGAGCATAGTATGGGGAGGGAAAAGAAAGCTAGCAGCCCCCTACAGTTTGACCCCTTTGCAGGTGGGTCTCCTGAGCCTACCCACAGCACAGGGAGCAATTTCCAGGTGGGATTGTCTGCCCTTGGGCCCTTCCATTCTGGTCCAAATCTGTATATCCTTCCACTGCTCCTATTCATCTCCACTTATAAGTGGTCCTGAGGCCCTCCATCTTCTGCCTTTCCCTGGCCACATGACGTCTTCTCTCATTCCTTTCTGCCTCACTCCTTCTCAGCACAACTTGTATCTAGCCTGGCAGCAGCAGGCATGAGGTTTGTCACTATGAAGGAGATACTTGAAACACACAGCATCACCCAGGCCTGAGGGTTCACTCAGGGTCTGCTGGTTATGTCCTCTCTGTGAGGAAAGCTGGCACTCACGTAGAGACATATGGAGTACCCACTTCTTTCTGAAAGAGACAAATAAGTCAGAGGAGGTGGCCTGAAGCCATCCCACCCAGGGCCCAGCTCAGGTAAGAAGGAGCAGGGTGAGGACTCAGGCCTATAAGCCGTCCAGGCAAAGGAGAGACTCACATATGTTTATTGGCAGAACTTAATGTTTATCAAGATGGCTACTGTGTTTATGGTGGAGAGTGAAGGAGATTTTTGTCTCTAAACAATTTGTGGGTCATACACACTTGTCCAGTGCTTCTGAAGGCCACCCCAGCTGGGGGACACAGCAGGGTGTACAGGGATTTGGTTCAGGACATTGAGAGGACCAGCTAGGCAGAGCCGGGGGTCATAGAGGCCTCAGGACCCTCCATCCTTCTTTGTGCTGTCTCTTGCTTGTCCCTCACTGCTCCCTGGAGAGCCCCCACACTCCCTACTACAGGATCGCCCTGGGCTGTAGCAGGGGACTGATCACCTCCCTGCAGGAATGCCATCTGGGGCTCCCCTAGCCTACCTCCCCCAGTCCACCCCACAAGTATTGTCTATCCCCAGGACTCTCCTCCCCCACAGCCTGGGGGAAAGGCCTAGTGGGATGGCTGCCTGGGTTCAGATCTAGCTTTGCCCCCTATAGGCCTTGTGTCCTTACTTACCCCCTCTGGTCCTGCAGCGAGGATTAGCGATTAGCATTTCAGGTGTTCCACGGATAGGCCAAGATCCTCACATGTGAGTGTGTCTGTATATGGGCTACTCCTTATCTGTGAACTCTTGAAGGGCCATGGCCCTGACCTCTGTTCACAACACTGAGCAATGCCCCTTCACAGCCAGCACAGGGACTGCACATCTAACATCTGTCATAGTGAACTGATGCAACATGATTCATGTGGCTAGGTTTTACTTCATCCCACTGCCCACTGTGACATTCTCCTTGTCTGCCTCCTTCTCATCCTGCAAGCAACTCAGTGTCATCTTCTCAGGGAGGCCTCCCTGGGCCATCCATCTAAGGCAGGCTTCCCCACCCTCTCTCTCTGTTCCTCTATTTTTACTGTCCTAATAACACCACTTTCCAGTAATGGCCATGTGTGTGTTTTCTTGTTTTTCACTGGCATGAAACTCTAGGTGGCCTCTGACCCTTGGAGATGCAAAGTCAGCCCTGTGACTCATGCATGAGGTTCTGGTCCCTGAAACCACAGCTTGAGAGTGTGGGGTTGCTCATAGGAAAGACAGTTATCATGCTGAATCTCACTTTTGAGGATGCTGAGCTCAGCACCTGGGCCCTCAGTTTCCAAACTGGCCGCTGTGGGGACTGTGAGGATCCCTAGGAACTCCTCCGGAAAGCAGGAGCTTCTCAGAACTGAAAAGAGCAGAGGAGCCCCATCTCAGCTATATGTGCGTGAGCCTCCCCTCAGCTCCGGTCCCATGGGAACCTCTCCACTCCTGGCTCCATGTACGTCATCCTTCTGGGTGGGCTGGGACAGGGGGCAGGAACCAACATCCCCCGCCTCTTCAGGGCTGAGCACACAGAAGTTATTTCTCTTTACTTGCATGCTCCCCCTGGCTACTAGGAGGACTCTGGTTCTGGTTACACTCAGGGGCTCAGTCTGATGGAAGCTCCATCTCAACACGTGATTCCATAGTGGCAGAGGCAGGATGTGACAAAGCTCCACTCAGAGATGACACACAGCACTTCCTCCATGACTTGTCTTCCCAGAGTGGGTCCCGTGCTGCTCCAGCCTCCCCACCCACAGGAGCTGGTGATGCAACCACCCGGTGCCCAGAGCAGAAAGCCTGCTTGGTGACTGTCCTAATAACCACCACCTGTGTCACTAACCACACAGGGAAACTGGAAAGGAGGATGGCCAGAGCAGTCTTAAGAGAGCTACACTGTGCTTCAATGTCCTAACTGCTCATACACACTGATCAGATCATTATCATCCGTGTGACAGGAGAGGAAACCTGCCCAGAGAAGAAGGACCTCAGCCAGAATCCTGAACTGTCAAGTGAGAGAAGCAGACCCTCAACACTGATGATTTGACCACAGGCCCTTTGATCTTGACCACACCATACAGTCATTCTGGGTGTTGCATGGCTGAGGCAACGGGTCACTCCTCCTCCTTGTTTCTCCAGTCATTAAGGGACTCTGGCCATGCAGCTTACCTTCTCTGAGGGTTACAACATCTTTTGTTTGTGAGACTAGGCCTTAATTCCTGCCTATTCTCCACCTCAATGTCACCATTGGGTGTTGGGAGCTTGCACACACAAAATGAGGCCCACTTATTTGGATGGTGTCCAGGAAAACTTTCACCCTCTGTGCTGAGAGGTGCCCTATTTCCCACTGAACAGGTGGGAGAAGGAAGCCTGCTGACAGCCTGGGTGAGATTCCCAGGGGATGTCCAAGCAGATCTGTGTCCCACCAACAGTGGTGTGTGATGTCAGGCTCCAGGAATTTGGGGGTAGACCTATGCCTGAAAGCATTTTTACTGTGGCAAGTAAATAACTATTCATAATCACTATCATTTCACAATAGAAAGGGCTATATAAGACCAGAGAGTAGAAAATGTGTCATCTCAGAACAAAGGAAAATCATTTCAATTGAATAAATATAGCTTTATGGAAAACTCACTCATGTCTCTTTTCCTCAATTTCACCACACATCAGGACAAACATCAGTGCAGAGAGTGGCTGCTGTTGAGAAACCAAGAGCAGCCTTATACCACAGCCTGTCAGAGGCAGGGGCCTGTGGCCATGGACCAAGGAGCCCCTCTCCTGAAAGGAGAGTGCGATGAGCAAAAGCCTAACCGAGGTGTACTGAGGTGGCTGCAACACCAGAGTCAAAATTTCCAGACTCCAGTGCCACAGTGACATCACTGTCCCAGCTGCCTCAGGCTGGGGTCGCTGTGGAACAACGATGCTCAGTGATCTTCCTCCCCTCACACTTTCTTTCCCTGCCCCGTGAGAGCCCAACCCCTGCTCCCTATATGACTGGCGTCTCTCGGCCTCCTGGAATCTCTGAACCGGAGGCATCTGTGAACCCCCGGATGAATGGTGCTTGGAGTTTTCTTTGAAGAGTTTCCATGAGCTTCTTCTCTTTATCTGCTCTTGATTAAAAGGTCATAAAGAATTGATTTGCCAGAGACTTAATAACCGGGCACGGTGGACACATGTGTAATTTAATGACATTTCCAGACCCATCTTTCATAGCAACAGTGGTCCCAGGGCTGCTGCGTCAGTGACATAGTGAAGACAAATAAGCCCTTTTAGCACCATGCTAACTGCTTCCAAGCCCAGCCTGGTGGGGTCTGCAGCAAGTCCTGCAGGGAAAGTAGCCATGAATCTATAGTCAGAGAAAGGAACCAGGAGGGTTCAGAGCTGGTTACCACGGAGTGGAAGGGGAGACAGGGTTGGCCTCTTCCAGATTTGGCCAGGTTTCCATTCAACAATACTTAACTGAATATCCCTGAATTAGTCAATGTATTTTAGTAAGTTACAGAAGCCCAGCTCAATTGGCCAACAAAAATGGGCATATATTTATCTATGAACATAAGAAGAGGTTCATCTCAGCTTTGGGTAAACTAGATCCAGATGCCTGATGATACTGTCAGGAATCTCACTTTCTCCATTTGTGACTTCCCTTAATGGACATCATTCTCAGGAAGGCTTGCCCTGATGGAAGCTGCAAGACTTCAGATAAGCCTTCAGATAAGCCTCTCTGGGTGTAGAGAAAGCTTCCCCTTCCTACCACTAGCTCTCGAAAAATTTGGCTGGTGTGACTTGGGTGCCCATCCTTCATGTAATTAACACTCACTAGGTTCTGGTTCATATGCATTATGAATAGAACATGCCATCTTCCCTCTGAGAGCTCCCAGACTTACAGGAAAGACTCAGTAGCTAATAGTCATTGTGAGTAACCCATATACAAGGCTGTCCTCTGTGGGAGGCTGAGGAAACAATTATGGCTCAAAGCCTCTAAAATAAAATTTTCTTTCAAGTATAGCATCATTCAAGTTTCTAGCCCGAATCTCTTTATCCAAAGGAGGGATTAAAAGTTCAGGGTCCTGCAGTTTGTCAGCTCTGCATTTGAATCCTGGCTCTGCCACTTACCAGCTCTAAGAACCTGGGAAGTGAGTTTACCTCTCTGATCTTTCCTACAGCAGAGATAATCATTTATACCTAACAAGGTTATTTTGAGGATTAAATGAGATGAGGCAGTTAATTCTGTTGCCAAACATAATAAGAGATGAAAGTGGCATTTGTCACTGTTTCTATTCCCTGGCAGCGGTGGGACTGGAGTTACAGAGGTTTGAGTCCCCTCCCCATGGGGGAATGCAGCAAGAGAAGCAGTGATGGGAGAGAAGGAAAGGTGGAAGCCATGGCTGCTTTGCTGGGTCCCACCTAGTGAGGCTGGCTTGATGCCCAGCCCCACATTGTCCCAGAGCTGCTCCTGCATCCTTCACACCCTGTGGATTCCGTCACTTCACTGTTCTCAGTGCATTCCTGGGAATACCCATCAAGTCAGGAACTGAGCTCCTGCTACAGTAAACAAGTCTGTAATCCTTCCCATTTGGATTATCTGCTGCTTCCCCAAAGATCCCAAGTTTGGAACCACCTAGGCCAGGCGCAGGGCAAGCTCTGGGTAATGTGACCTGTTCTCAGCCTGCACAAAGCCTGGGGCACTCAGGAAACGTTCCTGTGATCACAGCGTGGTGCATGTGGCCTCATCCTTGATTAACACCAGGCTCAGCTAACAGCGTATTTCACTGCCATTTGCACAGCACAGCTGTGTGTGTTCTAGTCCAATAAACAGGCATGGTTTGTTTCTAAGGCCAGTATTTCTTTTGTATTTACTACTTTTTTTTTCTGGTTATAAAATCAGCTCATCTGTTTGTCTTATATCAACTGACTTATTTCTACTGTTATTCACATGTCCCTTCCCTTTTATGAGTGCTTGTCAGGCATCCTCTTACTGGAAGGAGAAAGCCATCCTGACATCCAGCCCACTGCGGTTTCCCTTCCCTGTTTCCAGCCTGGATCCCCACCTGCTCTGTTGATAACAGCCTTTTCTTTTTCCTTGTCTTTGCCAGGAATGGTGCCTGGAAGGCACCTCATTGGCAAGGCAGCACTCTGGGCATCCATGCCCTCTAATTCACTATGTGACCTTGAGGGCACCTTTCTTTCCCTGGGCCTACTCCCCTTGATTGGTGAATGAAGGTGCTGACCCAGAGCACTTCCAGGTTCTCAAAAGTCTGATCTGCTCCCCATATGGCTATCTTCTTGATGTCCCATGGCTCCAGGATAATGGGTTCAGCTAGGGCAGGTGCTTCTCATGTTAACCTGCCTCCAGCTCATCACAGATATGCCCCCATCCAGCCTCTCAGCCCAGGTGTGGCCTTTTCAGTACATGGCCTTTCTGGAACCCTCAATCCCATATTGCTCCCTGCTGAGGAAACTCTCTAGTGTCTTGTCACTTTCCCACTTTAAGTGGTCTGTGTGGGTGGGCTGTCCTTTGCTGCCCAAGGCTCCTACTTGGCCTCAGGGCCTCCTTGTTCCAGACTGGAGATAGAAAACAGGAAGGTATAACAGGTTAGGATGGATGAGGGCATACCTGAAAGGCTATTTTATCCTTTTTACATTTGTATGTTTTTTTTTTTTTTTATTGTTACTAAATTTTTTTTCCCAGTGTTCCAAGATTCATTCCCCGCTCCCCGCGCCCAGTGCTCCACGCTTTAGGTGTCCCCAGTACCCACCACCAGGCTCTCCCATCCTTCCACCCCACTCCCTCCAAGTCCCTCAGTTTGTTTCTGTGTCCAAAGTCTCTGTTGTTTCATTTCCCTCCCTAGATTACCCTAGTTCCCATTTACTTTCCTTCTCCCACTGTCCTCCAGGTTACCCCTCATGCACCGCAAGTCCGCAAGTAAGTGAAACCATGCGATACTTGACTTTCTCTTCTTGGCTTATTTCACTCACCATAATCTCTTCCAGTCCGGTCCATGTTGCTACAAAAGTTGGATATTCATCCTTTCTGATGGAGGCATAGTACTCCATTGTATATATGTACCACATCTGCCTTATCCATTCATCTGTTGATGGGCACCTTGGCTCTTTCCACAGTTTGGCGATTGTGGCCATTGCTGTGATGAACATTGGGGTGCCTATGGCCCTTCTTTTCACTACATCCGTATCTTTGGGGTAAATGCCCAGTAGTGCGATTGCAGGGTCATAGGGTAGCTCTATCTTTAATATTTTAAGGAATCTCCACACTGTTTTCCAAAGCGGCTGCACCAGTTTACATTCCAACCAACAGTGTAAGAGGGTTCCCCTTTCTCCGCAGCCAATCCAACACTTGTTGTTTTCTGTCTTATTAATTTTGGCCATTCTGACTGGTGTAAGGTGGTATCTTAGAGTGGTTTTGATTTGAATTTCCCTGAAAGCTAGTGACGCGGAACATTTTTTCATGTGTCTGTTAGCCGTTTGTATATCTTCTACAGAGAAGTGCCTCTTCATGTCTCTTGCCTATTTTTTGATGTGTTCGTCTTCTTTTTGGGTATTGAGTTTGAGTAGTTCTTTATAGATCTTGGATACCAGCCCTTTGTCTGTAGTGTCATTTGCAAATATCTTCTCCCATTCTGTGGGTTGCCTCTTTGTTTTGTTGACTGTTTCCTTTGCTGTACAGAAGATTTTATTTTGATGAAGTCCCAGAAGTTCATTTTTGCTTTTGTCTCCGTTGCCTTTGGAGACGTGTCTTGAAAGAAGTTGCTGTGGCCGATGTCAAAGAGGTTGCTGCCTATGTTCTCTTCCAGGATTTTGATGGATTCCTGCCTCACGTTGAGGTCTTTCATCCATTTTGAGTTTGCCTTTGTGTGTGGTGTAAGAGAATGGTCTAGTTTCATTCTTCTATATGTAGCTGTCCAATTTTCCCAGCA
>PITA01031617.1:0-14992 GCA_004023965.1 Spilogale gracilis
AAAAAGTTAGAAATAACCTAAGGCAATGAAGTTTTAAAAAATAAATGGTATTATTCAATTTTGCCCATTTTTAATTCAGACAGACCAGACCCTGAAGGCGGCTGATGAAAACAGCCACATTCAACATATAATGACTCCAAAGATTTACTTCTCTCATTACCTAAAGAGACCATTAGCATTTACTAGACAGAGGTTTAAAACAGAAATTGGAGGAGAAACTAGCCCTTTATTTTACAACATACGATCAAGTTTTTCAGAAACCAAAGCTCGTTGTCTAAAAATTGGTCATGAGATCTATCTGCTAAAAATTTTCCATGGTGTATCTTGGCTTTAAAGAAATGATGGAGCTAGCTGAATGAACTGGCTATATTCAACAGGCTTCAGTCATTTCAGTCCACTGGCATAAAATAATAAAAATGCCAACTAGTTAATATCACTATTAGGACTAACAATTTAAAAGCTGCACTGTCATCAATGAAGAATGTAATTTCAGAATTTATAATGAAAAATCTCCTCTAATAACTCATAAAAATGATGTATATGGGATATGATCATATGGGAAAGGTTGACAGTATTCCAAAATTAATATTTAAGCTCCACTTATATACAAAAGCATATTTGGAGCTGAGAAATTATTCTTGGCGATAACCTATTAAAAAGTCACACACACACACACACACACGCACACACACACACACACAGCCTAAAAAGGTATAGATTTTTGAAGTTTAAAGGTACTGTGGAAATGATCTTATTCAGCCTCTCAATTTAAATGGAGCACTCCTATACATTAGCTTTCTAAATTGTTTAAAATTCAGAAAGTAGAATCCTGTGCCATCTTTTTCTTTTCCTTACAGGTTGTCTGTTAGAGGAAGTGGGACCCTCATTATCCATTACTGCATGAACTAGAGGGAGCAGCAATCAAGAGTTTCATTTTTCTCTTATCACTTCATCCAAACACTCTCTGTCAGGTCCCCTCTCCTCTACTCTTGGCAGCGTCTCTTTCAGATATCTTTTCATAACAGCTTCACTATCAGGTATTTTTTTAAAAGGCTGGTCTTGTCTAAATCAAAGCATTAATCTCATAGAAGATGTAGAGCCACTCCCTTCCCTCCAACTCAGAAATGACTCCTGGTGTGTGAGAAGAGAAGCAGTAGGAAGATAAGGAGAAGGGCTCTGTTCTGTTCTTTTATGCTCCTTTCTCCTTCCTCACCCCACCCCCATCCTTTCCCCATTCATTTCTGGATCCTGGGAGATAGAGCATCACAAACCAAAGTCTTGTTTACAGTTATCATTTGACTATTAAATGCATACTGCATGATCATCTTCCAAGTATCGGATTCTCACAAGACACATCTGTGGAGTTTTGGGAGATCTTCAACAAGGTTATACGGTCTTCATGTTTCCTGCAACAGTGAACTCCTCAACTGACCTGTTATATCCAGTACCCCTCAGCTTTGCCGCAGTAAGAGGCCCTCTTTGATGGGGTTCGCTTTGCTCACACAAATTACAATATTAGTGCAGTTTTAGGAACCCCTGACCACTTCCTCCTGGCCCTCCAGTCAAGGGCAGCTCTACTTAGTTTCCTATCTTTAGTCTACCCTAAAGGAGAAGCAGAGAGCTGCTATGATCATACTCTGCCCCAAATTATGGGGGCTCACATGTCAGGTTCTTTCAAGAAAATGCTCACATTCTGCTACTGTAGAGGCATGGGAAAAGACCTCTAGTCTCTGCCACTTTGCAAACATCCAGCCAGGTCCTGAGATGCCATCCACCATTTCATAAATAATTCTAACTTTTTTAAAATATATTTTATTTATTTCTTTGACAGAGAGACAAAGCACAAGCAAGAGGGAGCGGCAGAGGGAGAGGGAGAAGCAGGCTCCTCACCGAACTGGAAACTCCAATATAGTGCTCCATCCCAGGAGCCTGGGACCATGACCTGGGCCGAAGGCAGACACTTCACCTGAGCCACCCAGGCACCCCCCCCACCATAACTCTAACTTTTATAAGAAGTACTCTTATGCTCCCTAACACTTGACTTGAGGCTGAGGGAAACATCTCCAATCCCTCCCTATAAGAGAAGGAAACGAAATGCCATATTGCTCTCAATTCCTATGAATTCCCTTCCAAAGATCTTAAATGAATCTCTCTTTCAATAGACCAGAGACAGATGCCAGGATTGGTGATCTGAGCCACTTTCACTAACTCCTGTGGGGCTGTTTCTAGCACCTCTTTTCTGAATTATGGCGGTAACTGTCACCTAGTATCCTAAGCTTTGCGTTCTCAAATATTTAAAACAACAGAACATCTCCCATTCCTTATTTGTTACAGATGTAAAGTGATTTTTAATACAACTATAATCCTATGATGTTGTCTTTCTGAATTGCCACCCAACTGCCTCGAAAGGAAAAATCCAAAATAAGAGGCTGAAGGCCCTCACTCTAAAATGTCTCTGTTTCTTTAGAAACTGTCCTTTTATTGAACTGTTTTGTGATTCAGCCCACATGGAAAGGGCATAAGGCAAAGGTAATTAAAAGGTCGATAGAAAGAGCAGCACATTATCCTAATTACATTCGTTCTTTTATAAATAAACCCATCTGCTTCAGTTGCTACATTAATAAACTAGTCCAGGCATCTATCAATTTATAGATTTATATCTATCAATATAGAGACTGGACCATAATAAAATTGACAAATGTATCCTGCATTAGCAATGAATTAGGACACTATCAGTATATCTATTAGCAAATTTTAAAAGCTAGAGTTTTCATATTTAGAAGATGGTGATTCATAATTTTTTTTAAGATTTGGGAAAGTAAAATCCAACTATAGACACTACGTTAGTTTTGTTTTGTTTACAATTTCTAAGTAAACTTAATGATCAGGAAGGTTAACTATCCTGTAAATACAATGTAACTAGCTTCCTTATTCTAATTTTATACATAAAAATGGATTTAAGTAAAAAAAAAATACAATTAAGTAGAATTGGGGAAAAGCTGAAATCCAGATCCACACTTTTGGCCCTGGGACTTACTGGCTGTGTAATGCTAGGCAAATCACTTACTCTCACTCAGCCTTGGTTTCAAATTTATAACAGCAATGATAACAACAGTGGAATGCTTTATCATAGAACTGTAAATCACTTTGCAAATATTAGCACTCTCTCTCTTTAAAACTTTTTTTTTCTGGGACGCCTGGGTGGCTCAGTTGGTTAAGCAACTGCCTTCGGCTCAGGTCATGATCCCGAAGATCCGGGATCAAGTCTCACATGGGCTCCCTGCTCGGCGGGAAGCCTGCTTCTCCCTCTCTCACTCCCCCTGCTTGTGTTCCCTCTCTCGCTGTGTTTCTCGCTGTCAAATAAATAAAATCTTTTAAAAAACAACAAAAACAACAAAAAAAAACCTTTTTTTTTCTGGTAGATCACATAAGAAGACTTTACTTGAATGATTAGGAGCACAGTCCTTGGAGTCAGACAGTTTCAGCAATCACTCAATGTCAGTAGGTATTTGCTGAGCAAATAAGGAAATATTTGTTCAGGCTCATCGTATGTCAGAACCCTACTCAAATCGTGTATCATCGCCAAATCTCAATTTTCATGTATGTAAAATATACAAATGAGAATACCTACTTCAGTGATTCTCAATCATAGTACAAATGAGAAACTCTAGTCTCTGACTCAGTAGGTCTGAGGCAAGGTCTAGACAAACAGTACTTGTATACTTCGCAGGTATTTGGAAGCTAACCCAGAAGTGAAAGTCACTAAGCTTCTTCTCAGAGCTATTGTGAAGAATAAATGAGGTGATGTATGAAGATACTGAGCATGTACTTAATTCATATAAGTATACAGATCATATCTGACTTTTAAAAACATTATTTTATGCATATTTATAAAAATATTTTATATAACATATGAAATAATCAGTGAATTACTAAAGCAGTGGTTCTTCAACTTCAGCATGAGTCTAGTGGGATGTCAGGAAATGTGTAAGAACAGGTTGCTGGGCCCTATCCCCAGTTTCCATTCAGTAAGCTTGAGGTGGGACCCAAGAATTTGCATTTCTAGCTAGTTCGCAGAAGCCATTGATGCTGTTGTTCCAAGTCATGACAGTTGGAGAAAACACTGCTTTAGAGAAACATTAACCACATCCAAAAATTATGTACTTATAAAAACAAACAATAGACAGGAAATACAGTATCAAAATTGTATAGTTTAGACATCAGCAAGGTTAATTTTGTTTGAAAGTTTGAAATACAGTCCCATATGATGACGTCTTTCTCAATGAAGCCTTGACTGACTCCCTAGGGTGAATGAGAAGGTCATATCTTTGCAGTCTCGTTGCAATTTGCATCCATTTTAGCAAGTATCATTGCACTTAGCTTTCTATAGAAATGAACTGGTAAAGCATTACTCCTTCCATTTAGTAGAAAGCAAGCTTCTTGGAGGTAGAGATCAGGCCATACTTATCTATGTACCCTCAGAGCCCAGCACAGCGTCTGCAGGCATTCAATACAATGCTTAATGAATGAATGGAAAGTCACTTGGAATAGAGAAATTCTGTGATTTTTTTTTTATTGTAGTTTCATGGTAATTCCCCAGGAAAGTCTAGAGGTATACAGACAACCATCTCCCTGTCATACCTCTGTCACTGAAGAAGAGGTTCTCAAAGGAGGTAAACTCTCCTACCACCCTCTGAAACAAAAATTTGGCCTTAAACCAAAGAAATAATATCAATAACAACAATTTGCAAGCATGTAACAGTTTGTTTTACCAATAGATGTTGTAACCTGAGATCTCAAAGTCACAAGTCAGTTAGTGGTAGATTAGAAAGAAAATAGTCTCACTCGGAGCCAAACACTCTTTAATCTTCTTCACTCTTGGCCACCTGGTCTAATATCTAATCTGAACCTCATCAGTAGTTGCTTCACCTTGGATAGCTCACTTTCTGTGCTGAGGCAAGATGGGCTGGGTCAGAAGAGCCCATCCCTTCAGATGGTGTTTCAACAATTAACTTATTTTTATGATTAAATTACAAAGGTTTTATTTATTTATTTACTTATTTATTTATTACTGATTTATTTGAGAGAAACACGGCTAGAGAAGGAACACAAGCAGGAGAAGTGAGAGAGGGGAAGTAGGCTTCCTGCTGAGCACGGAGCCCAATGTGGGGCTCTATCCTGGGACTCTGGGATCATGACCTGAGCCGAAGGCAGAGGCTTTAACCCACTGAGCCACCCAGGGACCCCTATGATTTTTTTTCTTCCTTCAGTTATGTGGCTCAGTTCTTCCTTTCAGACTAGTCTTGTTTTAAATATTAACTCAAATGCTGGCTAGACACCTACCGCAACATAGCCTGATTGAAAGACAATGAAACAGCATCCTTAACAGTCAAGAGCAAGAAAAATCAACAGCTGTGACCTTCCCCTTTTCTTTTTTAAAAGAGCTCTGATGGGGGCGCCTGGGTGGCTCAGTTGGTTAAGCGACTGCCTTCGGCTCAGGTCATGATCCCGTAGACCCGGGATCAAATCCCACATTGGGCTCCCTGCTCATCGGGAAGCTGGCTTCTCCCTCTCTCACTCCCTCTGCTTGTGTTCCCTCTCTGGCTGTGTTTCTCTCTGTCAAATAAATAATATCTATTTTTTTAAAATTAAATAAATAAATAAAAGAGCTCTGAATGTCATTTCAAAGACTCTGCTCCTGAAACAACCACCTGCAATCAATACAATCTTTGGAGTTTTTACTGCCTTCGACACTCCCAGTTTTTCCTGTTCTCACTCCCTTTTTTTTTTTTTTTGCTACATTGTTACAGAATACAACTATCAAGTATATGGCAGCATAATTGGATTTCAGACAAGCCAGTGTGGGAAACTGAATGTAAACATAGTCAGATGTGGGAACATATAGGGCAAAGGAAAGACAGTATGAAAAAACAGGCTGCATAGGAGGCAAGCTGGATAGATTACTTTTGCTCTAAGAAAAATCTAGCTTTGACTGTGATTCTAATTTTCTGTAGTTCTCCCATTTCCAGAAAAGGGGAAGTAGGAGAAGGCAGGGAGGAAGGAAGGAAGGAGAGGGAAGCAGCAGAGAGAAAGCAAGGAATGAGAAAAGGAAAAAGGGGAATGAAATGAGCAATTATTAAATACATTTTAAACACAACATGATGCTACACACTTTGCCATTTGTCATGTTCTTTAATCCTCACAATAATCCTGTGAAGTAGGTATTATTGTCTTCATTTTTCACATAAGGAAAGAGAAGTTTAACAAGCTTAAGTAACTTGTTCGAAATCCTATAGCTGGAATTTGAACACATATCTGTCTGACCCCGAAGTCTGGAAAGAAAGAAAACAGGTAAGCTCTGAGAAATGTTTAAAATATCAAGAAATCATTTCTAGGGGAGCCAGGGTGATGCAGTTCCTTGAGCATCAGACTCCTGGTTTCAGCTCAGTTCGTGATGTCAAGGACATGGGATCAAACCCTGAATCGGGCTCCGCGTTCAGCAGGGAGTCGGCTTGGGATCCTCTCTTCCTCTCCCTCTGTTCCACCCCATCCCCCTATCTCTCTCTCAAATAAATAAATCTTAAAAAAATAATAATTTTGGGAACATGTAACCGGCATCATAGGAAATTGAATTGAAATGTGTGATTGTACTTTCTAGAATAAGATACCTGATCCCCATATCTACTCCATAATGTTTTTCTTATTTAAAAAAACACATATTCCTTTATTCCCTCAACAAATCATTGTGAAGCACTAAGTGTGAGTAAGTCACTTTACCAGTAGCCATCAAAGGTACACCTGTGAACAAGGAATGAAACTTACGGTCTAGTAGGGAAGAAAAATAAGCATACATACAATTAAAATGGTTTGATAAGTGCAATAACAAGTGAAATCCCAAGGAGGTATAGAAAGACTTAAAGCATAAGTAGAGTTAAAGCACCTTTCTTCTACTTTCTTGTACCGCGTGTACATCTGCACGTGTGCACGCTTGCGCACACACACACCGGTCCAATTCCAGGCCAAAAATGAAAGACCTCTGTTGCCCCATCGGCCATGTCATGTATAGACAAGAGAGCTGATTCCAAAGCACGTGGTGAAAGCAACATGAGCTAAAGTCATTTTAATCTAGACTTGCCCAAGTTCTGGCTGTGTAACTTGGGAAAGTAATATTAATTAACCTCTCTGAGCCTAAGTTTATTTATTTAAAAAGAAGTTAAACTAACCCATTTGTAAAATCTTCCATTTTTAGCACACCGTGGAGTTTTAACTCTAATGTCTTCTAACTACATATCACAGTTTACTAACCAGAAATTGGTTGAAAACTATCTTAAAATTTTAGACTTTAATATTGATGAGTATTTCAAGGTACATTACTTTTAAAATGTACTGAACCCCAGTCACATGAATTTCATAATCAATATTAAAGAATGTAAAAACTGGCATCCCAAATGGAAATACATCAGCTTTTGAAAAGTGAAATGAAAAATGAAGTCCTAAAAGGGGAAAAAAGGACTATGTTTAAATATAGCACAAGAGTCTATAAGTCAGATCCAAATGTCATTAGTGTCTTCAAATGAAAAGAAATGTTAAAAGAATTTTCCTTATTTGTAGCATAATATCTGACTATCTACAGAGTAGAAAAGTGGTAAGATTAAAAGTTAGAAAAGCTGAACCTCAGTATTAATAATATTCCATTTGTAAGTCAACCTCTTTTGAATGTTTCCATATGTCAAATATAAATTGATATTCAAAATTATAATGAAATCATCAAGTGATATGTAAATTGATAGTAAGCAACAAAAATTCTTTGGTGAAGGTGCTTTCTTATCTTTAGAAATGGAGAAAATAATATCTACACATTTTCTCTCCCTCCTGAAGATTAAGGAGTTAACAATTAAAAAGGTTTTATACCTTGAAAGAATGTTAACAATGCAATAGAGATAGGTGAGGCATATAGTACATTTTTTCCTTTAAATCATTTTAATAAGAAAAGAAAGATTAAAATCAGAATGTTAAATAATAACAACCTGCATATCAAGTTAGTTTTTCAAGATATAATAATTAGCTCCAGATTTTAGTGAAACATATAGGGTTAACCACAAATATACAAATTAATTTGATAATCCTTAAAATTTTAGTTGGTATTAAATAGCTGTGGCTTTTAATGAAACCACTTTCAATAAATTACTTTTTGTTAACCAAGACTAACCCAAAATAAGAAAATAATTATACTGAAGGAAGGAAAGAAGGGAGGGAGGATAGAAGAGAGGGAGGGAAGAGAAAAAAATATCTCTCCAGGTATTTCAGAAATAATTCTAGAGTAATGAGATTTAAAGACTCCAAATGTGGAAAAGTCATTTATTAGAAACTAACTAAAGAGTATCTCAAGGTGACAGTGATATATCCTCTGGAAAAACACTGCCTAAGGGCGGTTTTCATATTTTATTCACCACCCTCATGCCATTGTCCATATTTTTAAATCAGCATTTTCACATCTAAACATATCAGACAGACATCAGTGTTTCAAAAATATCTCAAAGGCCTGGGCCCAAAAGATTTACGCCCCGTAGATCATGAAACCAACCTTTTCTGAAATAAAAATCTTCAGATGAGTTGAAGAGTTCCCTCTTTGAAATGGTTCAGTCTGTTAAGCATCTACCTTTGGCTCAGGTCATGATCCCAGGGTCCCAGGATGGAGCCCCTCATAGGGCTCCCTGTTCAGCAGGGAAGTCTGCTTCTCCCTCTCCCTCTGCCCTTCCCCCTGCTCATGCTCTCTCTCTTCCTCTCTCAAATAAATAAAATCTGAAAGAAAGAAAAGAAAAGAAAAGAAATGAAAAGAAAAGAAAAGAAAAAAGAGAAAGGGAAGGAAGGAAGGGAGGGAGGAAGGAAGGAGGGAAGAGGACTGTAACAGCTCCCAATTATCCAGAAATAGATTCACATGATGGATTTTTCAGACATGGTCTGCGGAACTCTTCCTACTATGGGAAGAAGCAA
Source organism: Spilogale gracilis (assembly GCA_004023965.1). Classification (NCBI taxonomy): domain Eukaryota; kingdom Metazoa; phylum Chordata; class Mammalia; order Carnivora; family Mephitidae; genus Spilogale; species Spilogale gracilis. The sequence continues at coordinate 8,995 of PITA01031617.1, forward strand.
CACCTGCCCTGAACTCTATCTGTGGGTCTCAGTTTAGTGGCAGGCATGAGTACTCTATTCCATTCACTGCAGAAGAACTACATTTAAAATTCACTCATATATTCATTCAACTAATTCTTATTGAACACTTACTAAGTATTAGACACCAAAATGAGGATTTAGTAGTCTCTAAGACGTTTACAGTTTAATTCCATTTTCATGTGAAAATGTACTGTCTAAAGGAAGAGTAGGATATAAAAAATGAATATAAAAACCTTAAGAGTTCTAGTTAAAGAGAGATGATTTAGCATCACTTTGTTCTGTACCTTTTTTCTTAGAACTCAAGCTATTATTACATATCAGACCTTGAAATAACTTTCTAACTAACTTTTTGATAATTTATAACATTATTACAAGATAATACTGTTACAATTTGGAGCTAACATCATAGTTTATATTATGCAATCAGTCCAACTCCCTAGATATATTAATAACAAATTCGCATTCCATTTAATGGACCACATTAACTTTTGGAGTCAGAAGCTACTGAGTCATTTAAGCTAAAGAGATAGTTCTATACAGTAAATGCACACACACATACACATGCATGGTTACTGAACCATTGTATTTGCAGAAAAACCTGGAAAATTCAGTGACTTATGTTAGTTATATTAAAACAATGCAACTGATCATCAGTAAACCATCAAAATATGAAGAATATATAAAAACATAGAGAAATATGTATGTTTGATTTATTCAATGTTATAGTCATTTAGTACCTGTGACATGCCCAGAGTTATACTAGGTATTTTGGATTATAGGATAAACATACAATCAGGACCCTCAAGGAGCTCATAGCCTAGTAGTGGGCATCTATGGAGGGCCCTAAAGAAGTAAATAGAAAATAGGCACATGCAAACCCCAGGAAATGTGAGGCAGCCATCCTTTGTTGCAATCCAATAAAAATGCAGGTCCAATTGGGGCACATGACAATGTACACAAAGTCAGGTTTGATCCAAGAGAACTAAGTCAAGATATGGAAAGACGGAAAGCAGCCCTAGGAAAGAGCAAAATGCTCCTAGACAACTGGCTTGAGAATAGGGTGCTGTTCTCTCAGGCACCAATCACGGACTGGCTGGCTTGAAACTGCCTGACAATGTCACCAGATCAGTGGGAGGCAGGGGTCAGCTATGGTGCCGGTGCTGTGTGGACCCTGGGATATTAAAGCACTGACTGATTTTGTCAGATTTTTTGGTTCCTTTTGCTTCAGGGCAGTGGCAAAACAGAAGACCACAGAAGGACTGAGAAAAGAGATGGACTCAACTTTTTAAACCATCTAAGAGCACCAATAGAAGCACATGCAAGTCTGAGAGCCCCAAAGAGGAAGTGTTTAACTGGGCCTGTAGGGTAGGGACACGGGGGTGCAAGAGGGGATGATGGGGAAAGTTTGACAGAGAATGTAGAAACATTCGTGTAGAGGCTTGAAAGATAGAAAGAGATTTTCAGCATTACCAAAAAATCCAGTATTACAAAGACAGAGAAGCATAAAAGAATGTGTGTGGTCCCCAGTGTTAGAATGGTAGGATGATTAAACTTAGGATAGATGGAGATAGTGGGAGATGAAGCAGAAAAGGTAATTTTGGGTCAGATCCTAGAGAGCCTCGTGTGCCTTGTTGTGGAATTTTGATTTTTACACTGACGGAGTAAGGGAGAGCCATTATTGGATTTTGAGGATGTGAAGTGATCAGATTTGCCTTGTAGGAGTATAATATTTGCAGTAGAGTGAAAAAAATAATTGTAGCTGATGTAAGTCTAATTAAAGAAGACTCGTTAGTGTATAGGTTGTTCAATCTATACTAGAAATGATAATTGCTCAATTATACCTCAGAATTAGAGAAAAGTAGATACTCAGGATCAATAGTAGTGACTGAGTGATCAGGGCTGAGCAGAGGCAAGGAAAAAGAATCAAGGATAACTTCATATTCTCAATTTGTGAAACCAGGTGGATAAAAATGCCACAAAATAAAATCACAGCTATGAAAAACTATACATGAACAAAGACTAAATACAAAAAAAAAAATGGGATTAGGACGGTAGGATGATTTGTTTCCCAAAACCTTTTTAGTGTTCTATTATATGTACAAAATTGTTTGGGGCTACACCTAGGTTTAAATTCAGGCTCTGCAAATTACTAGTTTATAACTAAATAGATAAGTTAACTATGGGTTTCACCAATAGTTGGTGTCTCAGCCAATATTAATTTCTTTATAATTCCTCTTGTTTCAAAGGAGATTTAAAATAGCTCCTAGAAATACCTACAAATTCAACAAAACAAAGTATATAGAGACAATGAGAAACAAAATAAATCCACAAATGTATGATTTACAAGTCTTGAGCAAAATCTTGGGCTCAATTCTGAGCTTCCTAGCTGTCTACCCATAGTGGGAGACACCATGAGTTCTGTTTATCCATTGCTAGCTAGTGACTTTTCTAAGAAACTTCTCCATCAGGTACTCATAACACAGACACTTTGTGAAATAATGATCAGCACAAGAAATAACACCTGCGAACTTAATATGATGTCAAGTGTCTCAATATCAGTCAGCGTTATAGCAGCTAAGAAGCACAAATCAGCAAAAGCACGTCTGTGGAGGCCAAAATAGCCCAAGCTATTTCAAGGTCTGGCTGACTCCAAGAAAAAGTTTTAGTATATCTAAAGGAATCAAAAGACTGCGTGTTTATTCAGGAAACCCTTCATAAAGAGCCCTCCCATGAAGTTACTCAAGAACACAATCTCACCATCTTCCCCTCCCCAGCGACTTGATTATTGAACTACTGGTCTAACAATGGCAATTCTCAAGATTTTTCTGCTTAATACATTTAAAACCCCACTTTTCAGAAATACAAGATGCAGCATAAAACCTCATTAAACAGGACCAACTACAGAAAAGGAAGTCTAGACTCACAAAAATTCTAAATACTCCAAAGATATTTCAATCCTTTTAATATAAGCAATTAGCTTTAAAAATGCCCATCAAAGACTTGCTTTACTAATTTGTTTCTAATTTATATGATTTTCTACCATTGAACACTGTCAAAAACTTGAAAACTGTGTTTCCCAAATAGACTAAATAGGTTATATGCCCCTCTTGACCCATGTAAACTTGTGTATAATCTATTAATTTGCTTATTCTTCATCATATCTAGGGCATTAATTCAGAATCAAGCAGTGAGATATTATAGAGGTTAAAATATAAGGAGTCTTGATCTTAGAATTAGGCATGTGAAGCATATGTCCCTCTTTGTCTTTGTGTTATATCTATAGATTACTAAATAAAAGTTTAGTATGTGGGAAGTGTAATAATTATTCAGTGCAGAGTTTCCATAAAGTTTCACGAAGTATACATTTCAATGTAAGACTTTCATTGTGGTTACGAAGGATGAAGGAAAGGTAGATTCCAGCCCTATTCTTTAAAACTTCAAATCTGTCCTACCCCGTACAGCTATCTCTGGACACATTTATTTATGACCAAAGGTTTGTGGTTTTTTTTTCACAACATAATGGTTCTTCTTTAGTCACTGATATTCTTGCACTATAGTAAAGGTGTTAGATCAGCAGAATCAATGTCATTGTCATGGGAAAAGAATGTGATGACTTTCTTGTACAGCCAAACAAAAGAACTGTGATTAAGAGGCTGAGAACAAGGGATAAGAAGAAAAAGGAGCTTAATTCAAACTGAAAAATACTGTTACTACTTGAATTTGCGAAGTATAAATGTCCATTAAGTACATCTTACAGTATTTTTTTTTCATTTCATGGCTTTGGGTATTTTTTTAACTAATATTTACAAAATGTACATGATCATAGGCTAACTTTAAAATGACTTTTGAGTTCTTTGTAAGGCAAACCTGGAGTAATAATAAATTTTAATAAAATTTTGCTGTCAATTTAAAAATCTTTTTTTTTTTTTGGTCTCTTGATTTGAACACTAAAACATAGGCCAATCTATAAAATTTACACTCAAAAGTCCATCCTTTAAATTCTTAAAACACACAAATTTCAAATTGTTTCTTATAAAACTGGACTTTGAAAAAAAATTGCACTGAATATGGCAATTCTTTTTTTTAATCTTTATATTTTTACTTTATTATTTTTTAAATTCCGGTGTAATTAACATATAGTGTTGTATTAGTTCTGTTCCTACAGGAAAATTGCTCAAGCACTTAGGACCAGTCCTGACTTTGGTCACAGTGTTCCTTACATGATGGGGTTAATAAGAGTGCAGCTCTCTGCTAAAGTCCTAAGGTCCAAAAGAAGCCATAGCAAAGTAGTTTGGGGAGCTATTCATCCTTTCACAGTAAAGGGAGATAGAGCCAGAGCTTAACAAAGCATGGTGTTCTTGATCCTTTCTTTCACAAAATATTCAGACAGATGCTGAACAGGAAGCAACAATGTGAAATTGTGGTTCCTCAACGGAACTAGGGATTTTTTACTGTGTCTTTAAAGTTCCTCTAATATCATGAGCCCTAATGAGAAACTATGTAAGTTTATTAAAAAACCATAATATGCAATGGCAACCAATAGACAGAGGGAGAAAGGAGGGGCAAAAAGAAAGCAAAGAAAAAAAATAAATTATATATATAGTCATTTATATAATATATAATACATATATTTTATTTATTTATAAATTATATATGTTCATATATATAAAGATTTTATTTATTTATTTGACAGAGAGAAACTCAGCTACAGAGGGACACAAGCAGGGGGAGTGAGAGAGAGAGAAGCAGGCCTCCCGCCAACAGGGAGTCCGGTGTGGGGCTCAATCCTGGGACTCCAGAATCAAGACTGGAGTGAAGGCAGATACTTAATGATGGAGCCACCCAGGCGCCTCAAGAAATGTTTTTATTTTGAACCCTAATTGTTAAAAAAAATTGTGCCTCATCTGAACAGAATAATGGAATAGGTAAAGCCAACTCTTTTGGATTCCTTTTTCAGAAGTTGCTTCCTAGATCCCTTCTGGAAGAATGGAAAAGTGACGGCGCTAACGCAGAATTGCTCAACCTCAGTGCTACTGACAATTCAAACCAGGGCATTCTTTGCTGTAGGGACGGTCCTGGGCATCATGATGTTTAGGAGCCTCCCTGGTCTCAACCCACTAGATCTCAATAGCACTACCCAAGCCATGACACTACAAGACAGACTCCAGACACTGCAGAAGTGCTTCTGCTGTATTTTTACATTTTTCTTTAGTTCCTTTGAGCTTTCCTCTGGAGGGAATACACTACTACAGCCAGAAACATGACGTCTGGTAAACCTTTCTCTCCTGGCAACTTTCTCCCATTATGGTGTATTTTAGTACATATTTTGCCCAGAAATCCATTTATATACCTCTTTTAGCACTATATTTAATGTTTTTAAGGATACTATATTTTAAAAAACAAAGATAAAAAGAAGCATAACTCAGTGGTAGAAAACCATGAATTCTTCCTTACCTCCCCAGGAAACTGTCATTAAAAAGCAGCCAAAATGTAAAATAGTAAAAGGGAGGTTAAAGACCACCTCAAAAAGCAAAGAGTAACACACAACAAGGAACGAACCTATTATTTCTTTCATCTCAAAAGAAAATCAAAGTCTCTTCTCTACGCTCCTCCCCAGCCCTGCCTCAACACCTATTCTTTGCTCCTTTTGCAATACCCTTTGAAAGAGTGAACTAAGGCCGTCTCTAATCCTCCTCCCATCTCTCTTTCTTTTTTTTTTTTTAAAGATTTTATCTATTTGACAGAGAGAAACACAGCCAGAGAGGGAACACAAGCAGGGGGAGCAAGAGAGGGAGAAGCAGGCTTCCCGCCGAGCAGGGAGCCCGCTGTGGGACTCGATCCAGGGTCTTTCGATCCAGGGTCTCCAGGATCATGACCTGAGCCGAAGGCAGTCGCTCAACCGAGCCACCCAGGCGCCCCTCCCCCATCTCTCTTAACCTAGTTCCTTCAGACTGTCATTGCCACCACCACAATCAAA
>PITA01031618.1:0-14990 GCA_004023965.1 Spilogale gracilis
CAACTTGATGTGAAAATTTTCAAATATTCAGTAAAGTTGTAAGAGCCTTGCTGGAAAGATCACACAGACTCAACGGCTAATGTTTTGTGATAATTGGCCTATCAGCTCTCCATCTACCTACTGGCCTATCAGTCTATTATCTATTTGCGTGTATGGGTGTGTATTTTTTTCCTGAACTGTTTAAATTATATACATCGTTGACTCTTCACCACCCAGTCCAGTCTCCTAAGAGCAGGGCATTCCCCTATGCAACCACAAAACCATTATCACACCTAAGAAAATAAACAAAGATTCCAAAACATTTACTATCCCAATTCAAATCTCCTCATTTGTCCTCAAAATGCATTTTAAAGTTGATTTAAACCATTATCTACTCAAGATTCATGCACAGATCAATCTGCTACCCTCCCCAAACATGTGCTGATTTTTATGATGTTAGGGGTTTTTTTTGTAGAGTCTGGATGAGTTATCTCGGAGAATGTCCCACAGTCTGCTTGCTCTCCTGTGTTATTTGATTTGCGGTCCTGTCCCCTGTTCTTTCTGGAGACTGGAATTCAAGTCTAAATTAGATTCAGGTTAAATTAGATTCTAGTGAATTTGAATTAGATTCAGGTTAAATTAGATTCTAGTTAATTCGGATTAGATTCCAGCTTTACCTTTTGGGCAAGGATTCTTTATTGACGATGCTCTGTGCTTCCGAGGGCACCACGTCAGAAGGTATGTGACATCAACGTGGCCGTCACCACGACACCCACTGCGAAGGCACACTTTATCCTCTTTTATTTTAGAAAGGCAGTCACAGGTGACGTGTGGGCACTGGACAAAATTTCTGTCCCCAGTAACCTTTCTCCTGGAGGCGAGAGCATCCTTTGCTAATTATCACCTGAAATGAATCTTATATGTGGCAAATTTAAAAATGGTATTTTTCCTGACATTGTGTTACTCCATCTGTATCAGCTGCTATTTTTCTTAAAGCAGCTCTTTCTTTTTTTTTCTGTCTCTCCATCCCTTCCTCCTTCTTTCCCTCTCTCCCTCTGTCTCAAAAGTCCCGCGGATTCAGGAAATTTTAGTCATTCAATGTGTAACCATCAACTTCTGTCATTTTTCATGCTAACACTGTCCCAGATTTGGACATTACAAGTCCCGAAAAGCTGGATCACGGGACTCTGTTGACACATTTCCATCATCTCTGACACTTCCTTGCTCCCTGGAACAGTGAGAGGACCTGGGCTCACCTGCCCCGACTGGGAACTGGCCATTTCTCCAGGGAACACGGCTCCTCTCAGTGGGGAGCAGGATTTTTGAAGCAAGATCTGGGCTTCTGGCGTGAGAAGCATGGATTCTGCTACCAGACAGCACATCTTCAATCCTAGCTCTGCCACCTGCTGGCTGTGTGCCCTCTGGCAAGTCACCTCACTTGTTCTGAATCTCAGTTTTCTCATCCATCGGATGGGGATAATAACTACATATTCTACTTTGTGAGATTATTAAAAGAATTAACTATGCTCACATTTGTAAAGCTGTTCAAGTAGTACTTGGTACAGAGTGAGTGCTCCACAGATGTTTCGCTAAATATATACTGCTTCACAGTTCCTGCAGATGGAGGGACAGGATGGAAAACACCCGGGGCATCCACAGGCAGAAGAAAAAACTTTATTTTTTTGAAGAACTGTTCTATTCAATTAGGATAAGCATAAGTAAAAATATCATTATATTTATTTTTACTCTTTCCTTCTATTAATGACAGCTGATACTGTTTTGACATTTGGAGTCTTGAAATAAAGTTTCCTTTTTATAATAAAGGTAAGCAAGTTTTTACTGAAGCAAAACATGGACGCAATTTGACATTTCCTTTTATTTATCTTTTTTTAAAGATTTATTTATTTATTTATTTGAGGGAGGAGGGCCAGAGGGAGAGGGAGGGAGAATCTCAAGCAGACTCCACAGCTGCGCACAGAGCCGATGGCGGGGTTCAATCTCAGGACTCTGGGATCACAACCTGAGCCAAAACCAAGAGCTGGACGCTTAATTGACTGTACCACCCAGATGCCCCTCAACATTTCCTTTTAAAACAAATGTATTCAAAAAAGCAAATGAGCCAGTTTTTTTTAAATGACTCAATCCTAACTGCTGTGGAATGCAGATAGATCTGAACCAACCAGAAAGTATAAGAGATCTCCATGTGACAGTGGGAACAGAGCTTTTAAGGTGAACATCCCTGACTCTACTTACCCACCTTGATAGTATTCTCCCCACTCTCTTTCCTGTGATGATATGTGGGTAGAGAGAGGCTAACATTTTGAGAAGCGTCGCTCCTGGGGAAAGACTGTATATGCTATGCTGGGGCTTCTATGATCTATAAATGTCTTGGTCAGGAATGTTTATCTTATACATAGCAACAGATGTCCCGGACTGTCTGCCTGATACCGTCTCTGCCCACGGGGGAAAATCTCCCTGTCCATCTGCAGGAGCTTTTGACTTCTTTACATTATTCCTAGGACCCCAAAGGGCCAGGACTACCCAGATGGGGTTATTGCCCAGGAAGCTTACGGAGATCTAAAAACAAACTTAGACCAGACGCAAGAATAAAAAGGAGCAGGAGTCAAGGTCAACCACACTCCCAGAGCTAAGGCTGGCCACACCTGAACTGAGAAGGCAGAAGAGAGAGCAGAGTCTGTACGTTTACCTAATCAACTCGAAGATTCAGTTTAATGCTTTGACCGACCCATCAATCTTTTTTCCCCCTATTTTATTTATTCATTTTAGAGAGAGACAGAATGTCCGATCAGGAGAGGGGCAGAGGGCAAGGGAGAAAGAATCTGAAGCACACTCTATACTGAGTGCAGAGCCCAACATGGAACTCGATCCCACAACTGCGAGATCATGACCTGAGCAGAAACCAAGAGTTAGACGCTCAATAGACTGAGCCTCCCAGGTGCTCCTGACTCACCAGCCTTTTAATGAGCATCTATTATTTTCACTGAGGAGACCTAAAGACACGTCAGGTAGCACTGCCTAGTGATTCCAGATGCTGTGAATACAATTACCTGCAGGTCTTCCACTGATGGCACAGGTTGGAAAAAAGGTTTTAATCAGGTGGCAATTTTAGGATCATTAGGAAACCATTGTATAGGACAGTCACTATAAGGGGACTATTTCTAGGAACTTGGAGATCATTAAAATGGGAGCAGTGCCTTAATCCAGCTGGATTAGGACCCTTTCCGGAGTACGTCTGAGTGTATAGTATATGTAAAGTGACAGTGTTTCCTAAACCAAAAACTGGGACGCACAATCTGCCAAAAATAAGTGTCTGTGGGGATAGCAAGACAGGCTATTTTAAGTTGGAACTCCCCCAGAAAATCTGGGGTGTAAGCTTCTGGCAATCACCGTAAGGGCTCATTCTAGTGCATTCTGTACACCCAATTTTAGCGTTTGTCTCTGTGCATTTCTCACATGGCCATAGCACCTGCCAGCAGTTGTGTGTGCATGTGCTTTGTGGTAGACGGTAAGGGGGTTGGGGGAGAAGGGGAGGATGGCTGCTGGGGATGGGAACCCAGAAGCTTCTTGTGCATGCAGTACAGAACTTCTGGGTGTAACTAATGAAGGCAGAGTTCCGTAAAGAAGTTAGGGGACTGAGAGGGATGTCCTGATTTTCCCTCTTCTGGATTCCTCCACTGAAATCATCAAAAGACAGCTTCTCAAATCAAGTGTCTTTATGGAATGGTACCTACCTGGAGAATTTTTTTTAAGGTTCAAATTTTAACTTTATTAAAACAGCAGCATAACTAGGACTAACAGAGCATGACTACTGAATGAGAACCTTCCAGTGGGTTAAAGTATACTTCTACCAACCTCAGCAAATAATGAGGGATACAGAATTAAGGACAGCCAGTGGCACGGGAGTAGACCCTGTGGAGTTGGGATTTGGGGGCCTTGTATCCCCAAAGGGGCATTCAATAAAAAACAGTTGAATGACTGAATGAACACTATGTAAATTACAGACGAAGTGACCTATATATACTCTTTGTCTTTTACTTTACAATCTTGAAACAAATCTCATTGGCTGAGATGAACTGATTCATCCTGGATGAAATGGACTCACCCAGGCCCCGCTGGCTGGAACTGTAAAAGCAGGCCATACAGTACAAACACTGCTAACCATTAGATCAGGTCTAATAGTGGACACGGCAAAGGAGACACGGATTTAGCAGACACTCCAACTTGATCTTGTCCTTCTCTACTAAGGAAGTGGCAAGCATTCTTCATCAGTGTGCCTAAGAAAATTACCTGGCCCGGTACAAATGATCGGAATGCCACGTTGTTTTATTCTACGCGAGACTAGTCATGTCTCACTTATGTTCTAGAGCCCTAAGCCTTGTTCTGAATTTACTCGTAGTACTTTGTTTCTATGGCAGATGCTATTTCCTCCCATTGTGATGTAGCATCACAGCTCATTCTCTCACCCTCTCGGCACCCCACCCCATCTCTGTCTGTCTGTCTCTCTTTCTCTCTCTCCCCTCCCAGCTCCCTCGCCCAAATGTCCTATGCTGTACTTCTGTCCTCTTTAGCATCAGATTCTTTCCTGCAGAATGAATATTCTTGGAGGGGAACTCAGGGAGGGCTAGCTCCTGTGTCTAGGGCGAGAAGATGTAGTCATTCTTCCATGTGACCCGAGCTGTAAATAGGCCCCTGTTGCATAGGGAGATGCAGCCACCATCCTTTCTATACAATGCCATTTTGTAGTGTGCTATAGCCCCAGAAAGAGCACTTCATGGGCATGATGGTTTAATCACTCTCTTTGCAATATTATATGGCCTGCGCTTATAAATGTGGTGGTAATATATGGTTAGTTATCTGCATGCCACCTAGTCATGACAACAAGAAATGAGCCCGCGGTCTCCTGGGGATGAGAGCATAACAGGTCTGCCTGGCCATGCTTTCCACCAAATGCTGCCAGCTCTTCCCTGGGGCACGCAGAAACTTGCACTTCCTCACCCTCTCGAGGTTAGGATGGGCATGCGACTCGTTTTGCCAAATAAAGTGTGAGCACGGAAAGGATATGTCACTTCTGAGTGGAATCTGTAAGACCTAGAATGTGATTTTTCCTTGCACAGTCTTTACCCTACCGTGGTGCTGGCAACACTCCAGAGTGGCTACTCCACCTATCTGGGTCCTGGGACAGGAGGAGAAGGCCCAGCTGACCCGGGATGGGTTTCCGTTCAAGCTACGGAGATGTGGGGTTGTCTGCTTCCACAGGGCGACTTAGCTCATCCTGGCTGATATATATACAGGTTACATGTGCAACATGAAACGATTTCTTTCATGAGTTTATTCATTCTATCCATCTATTTGTTCCAACATACATTATACACTTACTGTGCATAATATATTTAAATTACAGAGAAAGAAATGGGATTGAAAAAGTGTCATCAAAGAGTACATATGATTATATGTGTATATAGATGCCTATAAATATGTGTGAGTACATAAATATATTTGCTTGCAAAATAATGGGGCAGAGTTCTGACCATGGGTAAGGCTTAGTGCGAAGTACTCTGCATGATGAATTAACTTATGAAGTTCGTTTAAAAATTAGAACCATTTTATAGTTTCAGAAAAAATTTAAAAACCTGAAGCTTGCAAAGGTTCTGGCATTTATCCAACGCTGCTTAGCTAATAAGGAGCAGATCTGGGGTTCAAACAAGGTGTGCCTGCCTCCAAACTATTTAACCTCCATGCTCTCTTGCCTCTTTCCAAACACTAAGACAGTTCTGTGTGTCTTCAGAGAGCCACAAGAAAGCAAAGAAAAATAAAAACTCTGCCCTTTCCAATGCTGGCAGCCAGCAGGCTCTCGGGTCTCCTTTGACAGGCTGTCTTCCCTTCAAAATGGAAAGAGAAGATGCATGGACAGAAACAAAGGGCCAATGTTTGGTGGAGCAGATATGGGCGTGTGGGCCATGGAGCCCGCCCACCATGTCGGGAGCCCTCGGACTCGGCACCTCTGCCCCCATCTCTGCCCACTCTGGGGGCCTCAGCTCAGGCTGCACGTGACCTGTGTAATGGAGAAATTCTGCAAATTCCATGTTTTCATACAGACTTAGGAAAATGTGAGAGATGATGGCAGGAACGCAGCGATACCATCATTCTTCAACAACCACGGAGAGAAGATGACAGGACGAAAAGGTAGGTTCTTATATCCGGAAAAGATGAGTGGGAAGAGATTAGAAATACAGAGACTTTTTTTCAGCAAACATTTTTTCCATTCTTAAAGCTTTCAAACTTAATGTAGGAGTTTCCTGGCCACAGAGAGAGCCAATAAAGGCAGCCCCCAAGGCGTTCACTCATTCATTTGAAAATCACTGTCCGAAGGTACACGGCATAGGTGACTGGGATGTGAAGACAGAAACATTTACATGAAACCTACTACACACCAGTACCATTCTAAGCACGTGTCAACTCATACAGAGTTCACAAAACCCAAGACATATGGACTCTTGTTATCTCCACTTTAGAAGGGGAAACAGAGGCACAGAGAAATCTGCCAAAAGTCACACAACCCCCAGCAGGTCTGGCCCCAGCACCATGCTCTGTGCTGCATAGTCTTTTGTGGGGTCTTGCTCCTCAGGTTCACAGATCCACAGCAAAGAGGAACTTAGAAATAAACCGTTTTTTTTTCTTTTTTTAATCACGCAAAAGCTGTTCTGATCGAGAGATCCAAAGAGGAAGAATTCAGGTCTACCGGGGACATCAGGGAGAGCAGTACTGGGAGACAGACTTTTAAATGGCTTGATGCATGTGTTAGCACGGGGACGTGGAGGGAAGGGCCCCTGAGGTGGAGAGAGCACTTGAGTAAGTGCCCAGAGGCAGGAGGTAGCCTGGGCTGATTGGAAAAGTGCTGAGGCACAGAGCTGCCAGGGAGGGGAGGAGCAGATGAAGCAAGGAAAGCAGGCAGAGGAAGGCCCACGAAGGAGACTGTCTTCCTACTGAGGCACTGCTGGGGGTGAGTGGCTGCCTTCTTGCAGTGTTCATACACCCAGGATAAAAGCATCAGGGTGCGGGCAGACCTCTCCCCACCTGCACTTCAAGAAATGCCTGGCGTCAGTGTGGAGGGCTGGCTGGGAGGGAGGGAAGCAACCTGTTCAGAAAAAGGTCCCTGGACTCAGACAGCTCTGAGCTCAAGTCTCAGATCTGTTTCTACGTCCATGACCTTCGGCAGTTAGCGACCGGATCTGCCAAGCCTCAGCTGTCAAACAGGTGGCTGCGAGAACCATGTACGAAGGGGTTGTCAGCTCTGTCCCGGCATGCTCTGCCTGGCTTTGGGTGCAGTATACACTGAAGAGGAGACGGCTATACAACAGAGGAAGGAGAAATAGAACGCTTGTGACCTATCAGGAACACAGTTGTTTTCTCTGCTCCACAGTGGGAAGGATTTGTTGGCACGGATTCATCCACGTTCCCACGCCACGATCCCTCCAAGACCAAATGCGAGGCTAAGTTGGTCTGTTGTCAGTAGAGCTGGTGTGGGAAACCAACTCGCACTCTTGACTTCATGATTAAAGGCTCTAAGCCAGCACTGCTCAGACTTTAATGTGCACACAAGTCACCTGAGATCTCGTTAAAAGGCATCACAAGAAAAAAAGAAGGAACTGTAAATATGTGTGGCAGTAGATGTTAACTAGACTTATCATGGTGCTCAGTGGGACTATATATATAATTATTGAATCATTATGTTGTACACCTGAAAGTAATATTACATGTCAGTTATTATCTGCATTTTTTAAAAAGCAAAACAAACAAACAAACAAAAAATACAAGTTACTTTTAAAAAACTTAAAGGCAGATTCTGACTCAATAAGACCCTGCAGGGTCATGGGTAATGCGCATGTTACTGTGCCAAAGATCATCCTTGAAGTAGTAAGGCTCAATCCACTGAGATTCATCATCTAAAGACCAATCCACCATCATCTGAAGACCTAAACTGCCCAAACCAAGAGTAAGAACAAAACCCAACACCTCTCATTAACTGGCTTATTCACTCATCTTTTCCATTAAATATTTGCTAAGCACCTACTATACTCCAGGTCTTAGAAAAATACAGGTCTATACACTGTAGGTCCTGTATCCAGTCAGCTTGTCCCCTATAAAAATGAAGAACGAAAGAACAAAGGGGAATGACCACTTCTGTGGAGCCTGCTTCATATACTTCATCTCATTTAATTTTCTCAAAAGTTCTATGAACTTGCAATCATGCCTGCCATGCTGGAAAATAGGTAACCATAATAATGAGGAGTAAGAACTACCCTCCTCTGCAAATTGATCAGCCAGTTGGTGGCGCTGGGATTTGAAGCCAAGTCTTTTGGATTCCGCTGCCTTGTTTATACTTTACAACCGAAAGTTGATTGCATTCTGTTTTTATTTACTCTGAACTTGACTGTGCCTCTTTAGGTTTAGAGAGTTAACTTTTTTTTTTTTTGCTCATAAATTTAATTGCTGACATAAAGGGAAAAATCCTGATGTAATTGAACAAGACGATGTTTACAACCCTCTTCAAGCCATAGAGCTGCTGGCACGCAAAATTTATGATGGCTAGGAGAGGGGAAATAAAAAGATGGGGAAGACCAAGACAGATGTGGCTATGGAAATGCCGTATTAATATATGGGTTGATGACCAGGCACTGGCACACTCAGTTGGATAACTCTTTGGAGATCATTTAACCAGCTAATGAAGATTTACTTAATAAACTCTCAAACTTGCCAGAGCTAGACTCCTAAAAACAACTCTATAAATTACAAAGAAGGTGGTATGTTAAAGAGTCATGGCGGGTGTTTAAGGATGGAGTGAGACTGCCAGGTTTTGTAAAGGTCATTGTCCAGGAAGCTTGCACCCATCACCGAGGGCTGGGAACCTTTCAGGGGAGCAGCTCCCGTGTTTGCACCAAGACAGATAAATGCGTACAGATGTTCCTTGAACTTGATCAACTTGCTTCTCAGCATGAATACAAAATTGATTGGGCCAAATCAGAGCTCGTGCCAGTGAAGGCTGGCTGCATACAAAAATAAAATCAGCCACCTCCCATTTACTTAGAAGTCTCTGGCTTAAAATATACTGGAGGAAAATGTGTGCTTCACTTTGGAGCAAGAGCCAAATTGCACAGCGACAAAATTATTCCCATCATCATGACAGCCTCAGCCAATCGCTCCCTTTTTTAATGTGCTGAAAGGAGGCAAGTTGGCATCATTAAAAAGTATTCTTTTTCCAAAAATACATCATGAAAAACGAGAAGCTAGAGACAGAAGAAGGGGGCCCACGCTTCAATCTAATTCTGAGACTGGACTATGGAGCTGTTCTGGATGTACTTTGAAGGTCCTAAGAAAAGAGGTTGTATTTACTGCTTCCTGCTTCCCTTGATATCCTAGATTAGCAGGGCCATGAACAGTTTTCCTCTAATTCAGTTTCTATTTTTCAAGTGAGACCCCTTTCACTGAATGATTATCCCCCCAAATACTCTTGCTTGATGGACTACAAGTGCCTCATGTCTTTCGGTCCTTCTTAAGCACTTAATCAAGGGCATGATGCATATGGCATGCTTCTGTTTCCTCTTCCCAAATTCATCTGATGTTCCTTTCATCTGTCTCCCTGTCCTTTATTACCTAATGAAGCTGTGGAAGCCAGCCTAGGATATGCTGACATGGAAATCTAAAAAGAAAGGTTAACTTAGCTGGTGCTCAGCCAGTCTCACCGAGGGATCCCTGCTCTTAAACATCTTAAACTATGATGTGATGCTTCTTCATATCCATCTTTATCCTTCATCTTTTCCCTCTGGAGAAGGATTTTTTATTCAGCCCCAGTGAGTCAGCATGCTCCTCACTTGGTTCCAGCAATTCTGATGTCCAGATGTCTTATGCCCTTTTAATATCTGTGTCAGATTATCACCTTCACCACTGAGAAGTGACAGCATGCATATTTTTCTTTGCTGAATTGCATTTTGTTCTTTTTCTGAACCTCATCCTTGGAAATTAGATTTTGCTATCTTGGGTTGTTTCTAGTACATGACTAAGAGTTTCTTTCTAGCACAGTTACTTAATACCCCTTTCTAGAATATTACTTAAGGAGCAAAGGAGTAAATTCTTCATATACGTGTAAGAATATGTCCCCGTTTTTACTTGGGAGAAAATTGGTCACTACTGATTTTAAGGATGAAAGTTACACAGAGGAAAGGGGAGCATTTATGCAAATCAGAGCCCAGTAATTCAAGGATGATCAAAGATTTCACACGTAAAGTCAGATCAATTGCTGGTATTGTCTGGCAGACAGTGGTGAGAAAGATTCTGAGGCTGAGTTCAGACTGGATGAGAAAATATGGCAGGATGCATCAGTAATGTTTCCCATGGGCTTGATACAGAGAGACGGGAGAGCATCCATTTGACTTTTTAAAATGCTAATTCTGGCATAAGAGAATCCACAGTTTTCTGATACATCTACCAGATGCAAGGACAAAGAAGTTTTGAGAGGGGTGCCTGGGTGGCTCAGTTGGTTAAGCGACTGCCTTCGGCTCAGGTCGTGATCCTGGAGTCTTGGGATCGAGTCGCACATCGGGCTGCCTGCTCGGCGGGAAGCCTGCTTCTCCCTCTCTCACTCCCACTGCTTGTGTTCCCTCTCTCGCTGTGTTTCTCTCGGTCAAATAAATAAAATCTTAAAAAAAAAAAAAAGAAGTTTCGAGAAAAAGTATCAAGTGGTCTTCCCCCAAAGCTGTCACTTCTACCAAAAAGTTTAATTATACATGCCAAATCTGATTAATTAATGATTTCCAGGACAGTTAAGTTCCATGACTGATAAATAATGTCCATGAATGAAGGAGTGCACATGGCACTCCATGAATCCTACATTCAGCACTCCCTGCTTAGTTCAACACACCATTTAGTCTGTCTTGGGATTAGAATAAAGCAGCAAAAGCTTTGAAAGTATCCTACAGAGTCAGGGCATAAGTTAAGCTTATATCTGTTACAAAAGAAGCAGAAATTAGTTGAATATGGCAAAATTTCAACAATCCTACATCCAAGATTTAAAGAACAGACTTCCTTCCAACCCATATGAAATATTTACAAAAATTGACCATATATTGGTCCTAAAGCAAGTATCAATAGAATTGAGACCACACTCCAAAAAGATACAGGAAAATAAAAGTAAAACTGCCAAGCAATTTGATAGCCACGTGAAAAACTCACCATATATTTGCAAATTTAAAAACATGCTTCTAAATAATTCAAAGACCGCCTGACATGACTTATTTATATGTATATTTTCTTCTTCCTCCTGTGAATACAAACTTCAAGAGGTCAAAGAGCTATGTTCACAACACTACCCCAGTACACACACAGAATAGAAGATTGTTTGAGTCACAGGAGGCATGTTGAGTGAGTAAATGAATGAGTATCAACACTTATAGGATTCTATTTATGGAGTACTTTAAGGGAAATGACTAGCTTTAAATACACACATTACAAAAGAAGAAAAACAGATCATGAGCTAAAGACTTAGTTTGAGATATCAGAAAATAAACAGTAAATTCAAAGAAAGTAGAAAGAAATGGTTTTTAAAATGTGCAGAACTTAATGAAACAGAAAAAAAAAAGAATGAGAAGGGAACAAAACAATGATCTGAGCCATTGTAAGCCTTTACTTAAAGAGCATTTTTTAAAAGATTTATTTATTTATTTAAGCGAGGTGGGGAAAGGTAGAGGGAGAGAGAGAGAGAGAGAATCTCAAGTAGACTCCGATCTAAGCACAGAGTCCCACATGTGGCTTGATTCTCACAACCTTGAGATCCTGACCTGAGCCAAAATAAAGAGTCAGATGCTCAACCAACTAAAGCCACCCAGGTGCCCCCTCTTACAGAACATTTTTAAAAGAAAAAAAAAAGAGCAGAAATGACAGCTAATTTTATAAGGCTAACATGACCCTTGATATGAAAACCAGGCAAGGAAAATTATAAATCAATGTCATGCATGGATTTAGATGTAAAAGAACCTTAAAATATTGATAAAGAACACCTACTAGCATAATAAGAAATGAATGGACAGCCATAACCAAGTAGAGCTTGTTCTAGGAATCTAAGGATGCTGTAACATGAGAAAATGTCCTAATATAAATTACTACTAAAAGAGAAAAATGATGACTATCTCCATGGAGGCAGTACAAACATTCAGCAAAATTTCTCATTCATTCATGCATTTAAAAAAGAAGTGTTAGCAAACCAGAAATAGTAGGAAAAATCTTTAACATTTGAAGAGCATTTGCATTTGATACGATTATCTATGCAAGAAAAACAAAAGACTGTCTAGGCAAACCATTAGATTAAATATATATATATATAGAGAGAGAGAGAGAGACATATAAACTCAAATACAACTAGTTTATTTGAACACCACCAATAATAAGTTAGGAAATGTAATTTTTAATGTCTCGTTCACAGCGCAAACAAAATATGTGAAATAAATATAATTTATAGATTTATTTAATAAATCTAATGGAAGGCCCCTAAATCCTTTATGGGAAAAAATATAATATTTTATTGAAGGATATGGAAGAACAGCATTGAGAGAGATATACCAGGTTCACGGGTGGGAAAATATACTACGATAAAGATGACAATGTTCTGGATTAATCTATGAGATCAAATGCAATTTCAAAGATCTTCCGTCATAAAATTTGACAAGCAAACCGTAAGATTCACAAAGAAAGGCTAGAGCAAGAATAAGCAAGACCATTTTGAGTAAGAAGGACAAAGATGAAATACTGTAAGATGAAAAGACTAGTTATCAAACTAGGTAAAAGAGTGTAGATTTGGTGCAGACACAGAGAATTTAAAAATGTTAAAAAAAAAAAAGGAGCTACAAAAGCAATCCAGAATATGAGACAATACTTGTAATGAATATAACAAGAAAATGTAAAGAGTTGCTACCTAACGTCAATAAGACAAAACTGAGTTAAAAAAAAAAAAAGGCAACAGTAATTTACACTAAAGAGAACATAAATCTACAATAAACATTTTGAGAAGGTGCTTAGGGAACTGCAATTAAAAAAAAATCATCAAATGATCAAGGTTTGGTAGAGATGTGGAGAATCTAAATGTTTATATTGCTAGTAGGAGTGAGAGTTTTTACAAGCACTTTGCAAAGGAATCTGGAGTTATTTGCATTGCATTAATTCTAAATTTCTTCTCAAAATCCAGCCCCCACCCTACCTCTACAATTTAAAATTTCTGAAATCCAGATTTATTTTATAATTTTGGGCATCTTAAGAGTCTAAATGATAGCAATTTTGTTGCAACTCACATTCGGTGGCCTTTTAGTTTTAATAAAATATGTAGTAAGGGTGGCAGTGCTCATACTCTGTGATGCAACACTTCGACTCGTAGCCATAGCTCTAAGAAACCCCCAGCTATGGCTGATGAACTCACAAGCGTAGGTAGTGCGCTTCACGAGGGGCAAGTCTTTTCACTAACACCACAAGGGTTTCTGGCCCAATGAGTGGAGTTTGATAGTAATTCTTGCTACAAGTATAATTCAGATGTGTCAGAACTTTGAGAAATCATTTTTAAATGGTCTGTGTTTTCTTCTGCTTTTCTCCATATTTCTTAACTGCTTGGGGCTCTCGCTGGGCCTTTTCGCTTTTCAGAGCAACTTAATGAATCCTGCAAAATAAGGCCCTAAAAAGGGAGCTCACTCAGTGGGTGTGATGTGCTGGATGCTGGCCAGGGAAGTTCTGCGCATGCGTGGCACCATTTCCTGTGAACACCCATGGGAGGTCATGCCTGATCTCTACGTCTACAGATCCTGAAAAGAATGAAAAGGAAGAGCAGGTCGCTGCTAAAAAGGCTGTGACCAAGAATCCCAGGGTGAATGGACAGCTCCAGCTCCTGAATCCACTGCTACTCGGCCTGAAGTTGCAGACTGGTTTGAAGGTGTGCAGGTGCCCTCTGTGCCTATTCAGTAGTTCTCTACCGAAGAC
Source organism: Spilogale gracilis (assembly GCA_004023965.1). Taxonomy (NCBI): domain Eukaryota; kingdom Metazoa; phylum Chordata; class Mammalia; order Carnivora; family Mephitidae; genus Spilogale; species Spilogale gracilis. The sequence continues at coordinate 14,011 of PITA01031618.1, forward strand.
CAGAGCGCCCAGCCAGCCACTGAAGACTGGTCTGAAGCTCCCACTGCTCAGGCCACTGAATGGGTAGGAACAACCACTGAGCAGTCTTAAGCTGCTCCTCCACAAAGGCAAACAAAATGGAAATAAGGTTGATAAGGGGTGCCTGGGTGGCTCAGTTGGTTGGGCGACTGCCTTCGGCTCAGGTCATGATCCCGGAGATCCAGGATCGAGCCCCACATCGGGCTCCCTGCATGGCGGGAAGCCTGCTTCTCCCTCTCTCACTCCCCTGCTTCTGTTCCCTCTCTGGCTGGGTTTCTCTCTGTCAAATAAATAAATAAAATCTTAAAAAAAAAAAAAAAAGAAAGAAGGTTGATGAAAAACAAACAGGTTGGTAAAAAAAAAAAAAGAAATTCACAGCTATACACGAAGATACGTATAATGTTGCTCATTGCAATGTTTTTTACTTCAGAAAATTTTATCCTAAGAAGGTGGTAAATTGGTTTCCTTCATGCTTGTATCGATACTATTATCTACTGTTGCCAGTAAAGTAATTTTAAACAGGGAAATATGTGTTGTCTTCCATAGAAGGCCAGCAGAGTTGCTTCATTTGTGACCCAGTGAGCACCTCAAGAACCCAGCTTCATTCCAGTTCTCTGCTTTGCCATGGTTGGCTTGCTGACCCCTCTTTTTTTTTTTATTGTTACTTAATTTTTTTTTCCAGTGTTCCAAGATTCGTTCCCCATTCCCCACACCCAGTGTTCCACGCAATAGGTGCACCCAGTACCCACCACCAGGCTCTCCCATCCCTCCACCCCCCTCCCTCCAAGTCCCTCAGTTTGTTTCTGTGTCCAAAGTCTCTGTTGTTTCATTTCTCTCCCTGGATTACCCTACTTCCCATTTACTTTCCTTCTCCCACTGTCCTCCAGGTTACTCCTCATGCACCGCAAGTAAGTGAAACCATGTGATACTTGACTTTCTCTACTTGGCTTATTTCACTCAAC